>CAUYRT010036747.1:0-75553 GCA_963574885.1 Lepilemur ruficaudatus
AAAAAATTCTGATACATTCATACAATGCAATACTTACATGGTCATTAAAAATATAATTTCCAAAATATATTAAGTGAAAAAATCAAGTTATAGAATATTATGTATAATGCACTGTTAGCTGTTAAAATGAATATAAAATTACATAAGAAATCACAATTTTTGCCTCTTACTAGTTATTAGCATGATTATTAGTATGGCTAATAGCAGTAAGTAGAAAAATTGCTTTTAAGTAGATATGCCCTAGTGGGATTACTGGATCAAATGGTAGTTCTACTTTTAGTTCTTTGAGGTATCTCCATACTACGTTCCATACTAGTTTCCAAACTAATTGTACTAATTTGCAGTCCCACCAGCAATGCATGAATGTTCCTACCTCTCGGAATCAATGCCAACATTGTTGTTTTGGGACTTTTTGATAAAAGCCATTCTCACTGGTGTTAAATGAGATCTAATTGTGGTTCTAATTTGCATTTCCCTGATGATTAGAGATGTTGAACATTTTTTCATATGGTTTTTGGCCATTAGTCTGTCTTCTTTGGAAAAGTTTCTGTTCACATCTTTTGCCCACTTTTAAATGGGGTTGATTTTTTTTCTTGATGATTTTCTTGAGTTCTATATAGATTCTAGTTATAAGCCCTTTATCAGATATATAGCATGCAAATAATTTCTCCCATTCTATAGGTTGTCTATTTGCTCTAATGATAGTTTCCTTGGCTGTGCAGAAGCTTTTTAATTTGATCAGGTCCCATTTATTTACTTTTATTGTTGCTGTGATTGTCTTTGGGGTCTTCTTCATAAATTCTTTGCATAGGCTGATGTCTATAAGGCTTTTCCAGTATTTTCTTCTAGAATTCTTATAGTTTTATGCCTTAAGGTTTCAGTCTGTTATCCATCTTGAGTTGATTTTTGTGGGTGGTAAAAAGTTTAGATCCTGTTTCAGTCTTCTACATGTGGCTATCCAGTTTTCCCAGTACCATTTATTGAATAGGAATTCTTTTCCCCAGGGTTTGTTTTTGTCTGCTTTGTCAAAGATCAAATGGCTATATGAGGATGGTTTTATATCTGGGTTCTCAGTTCTGTTCCATTGGTCTATGTCTCTGTTCTTGTGCCAGTATCATACTATTTAGTTACTATAGCCTTATAGTTTAACTTGAAGTCTGTTAAATTGATGCCTCCCAATCTGTTGTTTTGTTTGTTTTTTTTGCTTAAGATTGCTTTGGCTATATGGGGTATTCTCTGGTTCCATATGAAGTGAAGGGAAGAAAAAGACATTCTATAAAGAAGTCATCTGTACTATGATGATTATAGCAGCACAATTCATAATTGCAAAGATGTGGAAACAACTCAAGTGCCCATCAATACATGAGTGCATTAATAAAATGTGGTATATGTATACAATGGAGTTTTACTCAGCCATAAAAAAAATGGTGAACTAATACCTCTTGTATTATCCTGGGTGGAGCTCGAGCCCATCCTCCTAAGTATCACAAAAATGGAAAAACACACACCACATGTACTCACCATTAAATTGGTACTAATTGATCAAAACTTACGTGCACATATGGAAGCAACATTTATCAGGTGTTGGGCAGGTGGGAAGGAGGAGGAGAAGATAGGCGAACTCGTACCTAATGGGTATGGTGGGTATGGTGTCTGGGGGATGGGCATGCTTGTAGCTTTAACTGGGGTGGTACAAAGGCAATTTATGTAACCACAGCATTTTGTACCCTGAAAAGCATTTATACTCTAAAATAAAAGACAAATTGCTTTTAGCTAAATCCTTTCATTCCTTTAAAAATTTTGTCATGAACATATACTAACTATTGACCAAATTTTTAATTTAAAATTCTTCTTCCTAATTAATGCTACTCTCCTCTTGACTATCAATCTGGATCATCCCTTTGAGCTTCTGTCACTTGAACGTTCATTTGGATTACTAATGCAGCAGGGAAAGAGAGAGTGAACTGGCATTTCTTAAGCACAGCATTATTTATTAAACTGAAATGCTTTGCAAAATGTGCTTTTGTACATTTTATCTCCATAACAAACAAGAAAATATGTAGGGCCCGAAAGCTAGAAAGGAGCTGCTATTTCTTGAATATCTACAATATCCTAGGCACTTTACATGTATTCTATTATTTAACTCTCTTGAGTCCTGAAAAATTATCCACTCTTTACAAATGACATGAGCACGTACAAGCTTATTAAAAATCTTGCCCAGTTAGCCAAATGAAAAATATCAGGATTGAAATTTGAAACCTAATTTATTTAAAAACATACAATAAAAAGTTTAACAACAGAGACATCAAAACAACCAGATTTGGGATATGTCATTTTCAGATTCAGCTTCTTTCACTGATAAACATTTCTATTTCCCTCAAAGGGTACAGTTACCTGTGTCATTACCAGTTTTGATTTTTCCCATTCAATGCTTCACTGCAACATTTGTTTATTGTTTCCCCCTACTATCTACCACTGTTGAACTGCTTTTTCTTGGCTTACAAAATAGCAGCATTTTGGGTAGGCTATTTGCTGCGCTCCACATGTTAGTTACTTAAGTTTACTATGATATATTTCATAGGTAAAATTTCAAAGTCAAACAAAACAAAAAGACTTGGGATAAGATAAAAATCCTTTAAATCATCAGAAGCTAATTTATGTAAAATAACAACTTATTGAACATGCAAATAGAGGTTGCTTCAATGTGAAGAACCAAAGTGGAAAAAATCAATTTTATTCATATGAGGAATATTTTTAAATATTTTATGTCCAAATCATCTATTATGTAGGAAAGATATTAGATTCAGAGCCAGAAGACTGGGTTAAAATAGTAGCTCTGTCATTTATTAAATATGGGATTTGGGAAAATTTGAATTCACTTCTATGAACCTACCTCAGTTTTCTCATCAGTCAAAGGGAAATGAATCACAATTTTGAAGATCCTTCCAGGTCTAATGAATAGATCAAACAATTAAATAACTACCCAATGTTGTTATTGTCTCTCATAGAAATAAAATATATAGTTGAAGAAAAAAAATCCAGTCTATACTAGTTTTAAATCTCTTTAGATTTATTTAAGCTCCCAATTAAATAAGACTATAAGAACATAGAATAAAAGAATATAGGCCCTGGAGACAAGCAAATACAGGCTAAAACCCCATTCAGCCACTCAATACCTGTGTTTTCTTATGTCTAAGCATTTTTTCTTTAATCTGTTACATGGAAGTAACACCAAAGTTGTTAGAATTGTGGTACAAATTAAAGATGTTACATGTAACATATCTATCATCATTGGTTTTTTGTTTTGTTGTAAATTATCATCTTTGAATAGGGCAAGCCTTTGGAGAAGTACATTTATAGTTAACTGGCTGTGTTTTCACCAAGTTGTTTAATCTTGCTAGGCAGAAGTTCCTCTAAATGTCCAGTTTAGGCTCCCGCAGTGATTGAACTTAGCAGTTTTTTCAGACACCTAGAATATATCTAATGCTATATTCTAACTGAAGATATACAAGTAAACCCTGTACAATACTGTGAGAGCATCTCTAGTCTTAAACTTTTTAAAAATTAATCATCTTTACTATCAGTGGTAATAAAATTAATATCATATTGGGGAAAATCTGCCATTAAACTTAAAATAATTGCATTAAAATATTATTACAGTAAAAGTCAAGGTCTTTTTCATTCACCTGAATATTATTAATAGTGTTACTGCATAACTAGGTTCTCAGGGATCTGGCTTAACTTAGTGTGTGAGTGTGGGGAAGCCTTCAACTATTTTAATCCCCTAGGATACCATTGAATTCACAGTAGGAAGTCTTAATAGAAAGGAATTATTAAGATCTTGTGGAAGCTGTTTTCATTACAAAATGCTATTTTTAAAATCCAACTTCTGGTGTGAGACCCAGTTCACTTTAACTACTATAATTTAATGATATATTGTTAATTAGTGTGTCATAAAGTATGTTAGCTATTAAAATAAGTGGGCTGTGTTTTTCTCCATAATTTTAATAATGTAGCATAAAATATTTGTGCTTCATAACTATTGAATATTTAAAATTCTACTGGTAACTTCCTTATCCTAAGTCAGTAGACATAAATGAAATGAAAAGACAAGTGAAGGCTGTTAACAAAATGTTAAAGCTGCTGCAATGTTAAAATGATTTTTTCATTTATTGACTACCATGTTCAGGTTCTTTGCATGTATTATCTCTAATCTTTGTATAAATAATGCAAAGTTAATGATATTATCTTTTTACTACTGTAGAAGAAATGGAGATTTAGGTGTTAATTCTTCTCTGTAACCAGTTAATAAGTTGCTGAGGCACAATAGGAAGCTAGTTCTGTTTAACTGTTTTTATTTAAATTTCACACTGTTTCCATGATCCCATGCAGTTATATCAAAAAAGCAGAATGAGCAGTCACGTTATAAAATATTACCTATGATTTACTGATCGATTACTGGCTTGTTCAGACCTTAAGACAGGCATCTTGCTTGGTATCTAAATACCAATAAGACATGCTAACTAGTGGCGTGTGTTCAGGAACAAATCAGTTGTAAGGAGGTGTTAAGGCTTAGGCATATAAGAAGTCCAAATACATGACACTGAATTATATCCTTCAGTAACAAACAGAAGTTAGTGTTCCTGGTAAGAAAAACTTCCTCTATCCTTAGAGTCTCCCTCAATCTCTTCCTCAGAACATCACGTATCAGAGCACATGGTTGACAGTCTACCTTCCTTCATATATCACTAAACCTCTGTCAGTCTTCTCTGTCCACAATCTTTCTGAGCCAAAAGAGGTAGGCTTTCCTTTTATTTACCATGTCTATCTATCTAGAATTTCTCTTACTCAAAACTATTTCATTCTGTCTTCAATATATTAAATGAAGGCTAAAAAATTAGAAAATCCCTTGTTATTGACAGTTGTGTCATTTTCAAGCCAGCTGCTCTATAGCAAAGTGTTCTTTTTAATGTCAAAATATTTCTCTTTGTGTTAATCAGTCAATACCAATTTGATGGCGATTTGATACCAATTGGGGCCCATTCTTCAGGTCTTGTGTCACACCACTTCGAATAATGGGCTCAAGCTTAATCAATAGGGAATTAGGAGGTGGGGGGTAAATCCACGTCTGAAAAACGTGGAGGGCACTGTGAAGGGGAGGGACATGCTTGAAAAGTAGTTGGGGAGTGGAGTTAGGGGTCTCAATAGGGGAAAGGAATTCCTCTAAAACTGATTCATGTGATTAACTACACACCTCAGTAAGTTCACTGAAAATCATTTAATTGTACACTTAAAATGGAGTAAAGGCATGATATGTAAAGTATACTTCAATAAAGAAAAAAAAAAGAATATCAAAAGGGCACAAACAGCCTTAAAAATAAGAAATGTAAAATGGTGAGTGAGGCTGATAGATATGGCAGAAAATTGGATTAACATATCAATAGTCATGTCAAACATGATTAAAGTTAAATTCACTTAGTTACGAATGAACAGTAATCAGATAAGCAGCTTAGAAGACATATATAAGCAAAGCAATAGAGAAATGGACATGTATAGTCATAGAAGCAATTATTTTAAAAAAAACTAAAATAAAATGAGCTAAATATTCAAATGGAATGTAAAATACTAATCGAAAGAAAGAAGAAAAAGAATTTTTTTTCAAAAAATAGAAATTAGTTGCTAGCACATCATACATGCATAAACAGATACAAACACACACATATAGTCAAGAGGATCGACAAGCCTACAAGATGCTTTTTGAATGAAGTCATAAAATATAGAAAGGCTTACAGAGAGAGAGAATATGAGAATGTACCAGAAACAAAAAGAGGCAATGCAAAACATAAGAATAAAAACATAAATAATAATAAAAAAATACTTTTGCCAACTTTATACCCATATAATGGAAAGACATGAGATAAATATATGTCAACAGAGATAAAATATTATAAAGGAACTATCCATTTCATTATTCATTAATTGAACAAATTTTATTAAACCGTTTTACTAAACTGTTGAAATTTTATTAAACAATGTCACACATAAAGAGGGAGTAAATAGCATACTATTTTTCTAAAACCAGATATTGAAATTGGGCATACTGTAACTTTTCATATTGTTTTAAAAATATCTTCATTATCTTTCACAATTTTTCTTCATAGTGAAAACCACTGGTTTTCCATAAAATATTTTTCATGAAGTAATCTTTTTTATTCCCTCTTTAAAATTTAAATTGATAATCTAAACAGCATGCATATTATCTGGAATGTAAACACTTCAAAATTGTTTGCAATATGGTAAATTAATATATTTTTATAATTTAAACTAAATGGTAAAGTTGGTATTTTAAAATTTAATTTCCCTCTTATATTGTTAATATTTCAACAATGGCTGACTATCTTGTTCAGAACAACACTGAGAACCACCAGATAAGCTGGAGAAAATATTAATGTAAAACACTTGTTGGATAGCCTTAGAAAGTTGCCAAGGTAGTGAGTACCTCAGCAGCCAATATACTGTGCAGAAGAAAAAAAGTAGTGAGCCCAACATTCAGCATGAGTTTTCTTCTTAAGGTATTTGCCAATTCTGTATCAGCAACTGAAAAGCTGAGGAGATAATCACAGCTTCCAGGAGCCTTACAAGGCTGAAGAGGAAATATTTTGAGTTCAAGTCCCAACAAGCAGGAGAGACCCTGGTAAACACCCTAGGTTTTAGTTAGGACCTCTGAAAGGCTACAAAATAAAAGAGTGAAGAGAAAACAAAAAACCCTCACCAATAGAGTACACTGAACCTCGTATCAGCTAAACACTTGATTGACTTAAAGTAAGTTATCCCTAAAGTTACTGTTTGACAAAGCAAAAGAGAAATACTTTTTTGAGAATAATAATATCATTCAGAGCTTCAAATCATGTCTACAATTTCTTTCATACCAGGGTGTCTAACATATGATTTAAATTTAGTAGGCATATCAGGAAGGAAGATACATGAAACTGACTGGCTGGAGATCTGGATATTGGAGTTGTCAGACATAAAATTTAAAACAACTCTGATAAATATTCAAGAATTCATGATAAATTAGAGCATCGTGGAAGAGAACTAAAAGCTATTTTAAAAAATCACATAGAAATGCTTTATAACTCAAAAATACAATAACTAAAATTAAGAACTCAATAAATTAGATTAGCAGCAAATTTGACAAAGCTGAAGAGGAAATCAATGAAATAGAATATAAATGAGAAGAAAATATCCAGACTAACCTTGGAGAAAAAGAAAGGATGAAAATACAAAAATGAATGTAAGAAATCAATAGGGCACAGTGAAAGTTCTAAGATTCTTCTAGTTGTAGGCTCAACTAGGGTATTTAAAAAAGAAAAAGAATCACAATGTTTGAAGAGAAAATGGTTAAAAAATATTTCCGATACATGTGAAAGTCAACAAGCATCAAGTGGTGGATCCAAGGAGTGCTACAAACCATTAGCCAGGAAAACACAAAGCAAACTATACCTAGATATACCATAGTGATACCAAAAACAAAGAAAAGAGAATGAATGATACATTATCATGAAAAGACACAAAATAAGACAAACAGTTGATTTCATTTTCTCTGGCTCCCAACAGATCTGTGGAGAAATCTGCATTTTGTGCTGCTGTCATGTATTGTAATTATTTAGATAAATCTATGTTTACATTCAATATTCATTTATATTTATAAACTGTATGTGTGTGTGTGTGTGTGTGTGTGTGTGTGTGTGTGTGTGTAATTTCAAACCAAGAATTTGGTTTGATGTGATGATGAAAGAAATCGTCACTAAATTTTTTAATAAAGAAAATATTAAAGCAAATACTTCTGGCTGAAGAAAAGTAATGTTAGATTGAAGAAATTATTAGATAAAGAAGGGAATAAAGAGGAAAGAAAAATATTGTACATAAATATAAATGGATATTGACTGTATAAGTATATTTTGTAAACCTACCATACAGAGAATGAACATATGTGACAAGAAAAATATAAAAAACAGAAAGTAGGAAATAAAATAAAGTGTTACATTTGCATTTTAATAAGTTGTAATGGTACTGATTTATATTATATTTTAATAAGTCATAGTTGTATGTTGAAATAGATAGCAACTAAGAGTATATAAACACAGTCTATTACTTACATGGTAATGCAGTGGGAAAATGAATAATAAAAATACTGCCTTATTTCAAAAGAAGTCAGAAAAGAACGAAAAAAGGGGAGGAGGAGCAAAGAACACATGAGACAAATAGAAAACAAATAGTGGGACAGTAGTTTGGTTCCTTTCTGAAAATTCCTCCCCAATCATCATAAGGTATTTAGTCAATGTACTAACGACTACATAGCTGCAAGCTAAAAGTATACAGTTACATTATCCTATGATTACATTTAAGCAGAAGTATAATACATTGAGGTTAAATTCCAGAGACCCTTTAGCACCAAATAACTTCATTTTGAATCATAATTTTTGCTGACAGCGAACATAACATGAAGGATCAGAATTTAATAAAAAATAACTGTAAATTTAATCTCACATAATCTACAATTTTATTTTTAGAAATACAATAGGTTTGAAATATTGTTTATGTTACAATTTAGAACTTTGGGAATTTTATTGTTGCAACAGTGCATTAATATAGGAAGAGATTTTACTATTGCTTAAGCCACACTTGAAAATCAAAGAGGAACTGCTTCACCAGGATCTTTAAATGTAATGAAAACCTTACACATACCAATTAAGCCAGCTTGATTCTACTCATTTTAACAGAGAAAAATATAGAAAATAAAATAGGCCCTACGAAACAGCTTGAATCACAGAATGAGCAACTTTAACCTCTTGGTCTATTAAGAGACCTTTCTGCTAAATCACTGTCATTAGCAAAAATTTAGAGATCCAAAGAATTTAATTATTGGACCTGGAGTAGAATAAGCCTTCATTCACATTGACTCTTTTTATATTTGGTAATATACTGTTAAACTTCAATTGTATGTATTTGTATTTATACACACATACACATACATTTATAATATTTAATTTCATCCTAATAATTTAATAGGAATATAATATCTCTAACACATAAACTAAAAATTTAAGGTCTAGTCATGCTATTATATGCACAAAATCACAGAGTAAGCTGCTACCAGAAAAAGATCTAGGTTTCCACTCTTTTATTGTCTAGCACAGCAATCTTTCAAAATATAGACTTTCTATCTGTTCAACTGCAAACTTACTTCCTATCACAGGAGTCAGTTCTACTCATGATTCTCTCTGCCGATTTAACAATGGAAAATTGATTAAAGCTCTATGCTGTCTCTTCAGAGCCTCCAGCATTCATTTTCACCTCATTTCCCCATCAAAGCATGACTAGGTTCTATGAGATGGAAAGGTAAGATACAAACAGCAATAATACCCATCTACGGGGACTAAGACCAAATTCTATCGACAATATGTCTTCATTCTCATTGATTTTGCATCCATTTAACAAATATTTATGAAAGAACTACAATTTGCCAATCATTGTTTTGGACCCTGAACAAACGCTAAGAAGAATTTCATTGTCTTCATAAGCATGTGACGCTTGTGGCTTAGAAGGGTAAACAATCATTCATTTATTTATTCAACAAATATTAACTGGCCATCAAAAACTAACCAGACATTGTTAGGTGTTGAGAATCCTGCAGTGGATACCTTCCTTGCTCTTACTGTGCTCAATGTCTGGCAGGGGATTAAAAATCCAATAATCACAAAAATAAACACATAATTCATATTATATATAACAGAGAAGTCACCATGCAATAAAAATATAACAAAGGCTGCTGGCCTTGAAAGTCTGGAAAAGATTTCATGAGAAAGTAACATCCAAGTTGAGAGCTGAAGATTGAATGGAAGTTAATTAGTTGAAAAGAATTTTCCCAGCAGAGGAGAAAACATCATGTTTCCAGAGGGAACATGATTTGTTAGAGAATGCAAAGGCAGCCACTGTGGCTAAAGTGGCCAGAACAAGGGAAAATAGTTTAAAATGATGTTGCTGAGAGATACAATGAAAAGAACATTTGAGGCTTCAGAAAACATATTACAAGTTTTGGTGTCCAATCCTAAAAGCAATGGGAATTCAGATTGTCGTGAAACAAGGAAATGACATGATTCTATTTGGAATAAAGAACATTCTCAATAAGTTATATAGACAGTGGGCTGAAAGGGGACAAGGAGAATAACAAGACTATTTTGAGAGTCCAGTCATCCATATGAGAGATAATGCCATTTTAAAATTGGTGGTAGCAGTGAAGTTGGAAAAATGGATGGGTTCAAAAGAAATTCAAGAAGTAAAATTGCAAGACTCAGGGACACTTTGGGTGTGGCGAAATGATAGAAGGGGGCTCTTGGTTTGTGGCTTACAGAACTGAATGAATTATGATGCCATTCCCTGCAATAGGAAATACTGAGAAGGTCCAAGGTTGGAAGCACTAGAACATGAATGAAATTTTGGATGTTGAGAGTTTCAGTTGCTGTTGGGGTAATCAAGTGATGACACCAAGTCAGCAAGTGAACAATGGGCTCTGGAATTCAAGAGAAAAATGAGAATGTGAATCAGGAAAACACTGATACACAAACAGTAACTGAAACTGTCAATGTGGGTGACCAGCTCTAGGAGGAAAACACATACTCACAGGGAACCTAAACAATTCACCAGGGAGATTTAGGTCACTTAGTCTGCCAACGAGACTGAGGAACCAGAGGTAGTGCTTAAAGCAGTAAAGGTTTGTTAGAAGAGAGGCCCAGAAAAATGATAAATTTCCAAAAGCCAAGTGTCAGGTGCCAATGTTGCTATGAGTTCAAATAAGATAAGACAGAAAATAAATTACAATTCAACAGGACTGGGCCTAAAGCATAATTATAAAATTCCTGAGAATATAAAGGGGCATTAAGGCTGTAGGAAGAAAAGGGGTGGACAAAAGAAGTGATTTGTAAGCTGCATTTGAGACATGAAAAGAAGTTGTCTAGGCAAAGCAGTCAGTGAGTTAAAAGACAATATTTAGAGAAGGCATAGCTTTTTCTCCAGAAAGAAAAAAGAAGTCTTCATTAGGCTGATTGAGTGTCCCAAAATTCTATTCCTCACATTCCTTGATCCCTAATCCTACTCATTTTCACTTAAACTGCTTCCCCATCTTAACAGAGTAAAGTAGACATACTTACTTAGAAGCCAATCTTCTATCATTGTCCCCATATCTCACAAAATGTGTAAGTCAGAAAATAGAGGGGGAGGGAAAGAAATATGATCTTCACCCAGCAACAAAAGTCATACAGAGTTTCAGACTTAAGGAAAAAAAGTTAAAGATTTCTGATTATAAACTGAATATGAAAGTTAAGAACATTAATGGAAACATTATAATAAGAAGATCAAAATAGAATGTAGGAAAATTAAGTAGACACATTAGCACGTGAGAAGATAAAAGATAAATTTCTCCCTTTTCCACTGTCTTCAGCGTTTTAAGTTCAATGACAATGGCCGTCTTGTAAGTAATGAGATGCAGAGTATCTTTTAAAGAATCCACAAATGCTGAATTCCAATCTGTAGAGCTAAGATTGCAATTTCACATATTGATACACTGAACTGAGGATACACTATGGAAAAATGAATACCTAATATTAGAACAATTGATTTAAAGTCATATAGTGCAATTATGCCTATCCGCTAAAATATTATAATAACGCAAGTTATTTTGTTCACAAGACAAATTAGAACTAGTTTTGCATCCAGTGCCTATAATTACAAAAGAAATATAGCTAAGCCCTCATTGTGCCTCTCCTTTTTTCCATGTTTTAACATTTTCGTGGCAATCATCAGTTATTTAATATTTTGTAAAGTTTCAAATTTTAAGCTTTTTAAGGGGAAAAGTAATTTTCTTTATTTAACTTTTCTTCATTTACTGACACTCTGGTTGAGACTGCATTAAATCATAAGTGTGTGGATAATATTAAGTTGCCTATTGTCTTAATATGGCCTTCGGGAACAATGTGGGAATAAATTTTAATCTGAAATCAGATTTTTACAATTTACAGTTATTTAAATTTTTTTCATATTTGTTAAATTTTGTTGAACCACAAATGCATTAGGAATAATTAATGATTTGATTGATTATTTCATCCTATTATGTCTTCCTGTCTGTCTGCGTTGGTTTCATTCCTTTTTCTGCCTCACATTGTGACGAATTTATCATCTTTGTTACACAGTACAAGGAGAAAATGGAAAATAAGGGCACTATCTCTGACAAATTATATAATGCATCCCTTCCAAAGAAAACAAAGAGGAGGAATTTCCTTTAGGCGACTTGCAAAATGGTCATAGGTAGGGATTTTGCTAGATCTCATCTGTAGGGGCGGGTCTATAAATTCACAGCAGAGAGATGATAGGGAACCATTGAAAGGGTGCGGCCTAACACGACAAAACTGGTGCAGGAAGGGCCCTAGGGTGTGGAGGTGACATAAATGGGGGTGAGGCACCAAGAGGTGGATGGGAGAGAGGCTGGCCGTCCGTGTGCAAGAGGATGGGAACACCGTGGGCCGCGAGGTGGTACCTGCGCGGGGTCGAGCGCCCCTGCCACTGTGTCCCCGATCCAGAGATGCTCCCGGAGAAGCTGCTGGTAGCTGAGGCAGTGCTTCACCGCGGATGGCACATTCCCCATGGCGGAGCCTGGGGCTGCGGTCGGCGATGGGAGGGAGGCTGGAGGAGGATGAGGGGCGGGCACGGCGCAGGGAAACTGCCGGGAGCGCGGGCTGCGAGGACCGGACCTGCGCTGCGCAGTGCGGCGGCGCCCAGAGGGGCGGGACCGGGGGCGGGCGGCGTCGGTGCGGGGACAGGGGGCGCAAGGGGCACCTGTGGCCGACGCCGGAAACGCCAAGACCCCGAACCGAGAGGGGCCAGCTGAGCCAGAGGATGTTCAGGGTGGGGCCGTTTTCCTCACAGTGCTGAGCGCTCAAGGCTAACTGTATCTGCACGTGCCCACCCACGGACTTCTCTCACCTGATTTCGAACTTACATATAAAGAAAGGGTCAAAAACAAAAAGAAGGGGCATGCGTTTCGTGTGGGTGATTTGTTCATTCCCAGCCACAGCCTCTGTCGTGCTCAGTGTAGATTTGTCCACCGTTGAGCTCACCTGAGTTTATGCTTTATGCCAATAAACCCGATTCTGAAATTTTTTGAGGCAATTGGTAAGGTTAAACCATATTCAGCAGTCTAATAAGGAAGAAAAGAAAGAAGGTCAGAGATGCCAGTGGTACTGTCAGAGGTTCGTTGTTAAATCAGTAAATTGCCAGTAAGTTGGTGCTGCAGTGAGTGCCTGAAACAGAATTGAGTTTTTTAAAGGATAACAGAGTGTTTAAAGGAGGCGTGGCACAGAATTGTTGAAGCCTTAAGGGCTAAATGTATTCAAACGGAAAGTTCTAAACAATTCCTTAGGATATTAGAATAGGAGAAATCTTTAGTGAGGCAGGGAGTTCAGAAGATAGTACTAGAGCAGATCACCTCCCTACCTCCCCCACACCACTTTCACTGGCACACTTATATTGTCACACTCTAAAACTCTTCACAGCGGGTTCAGTAGCCTGCAACTAACAGAAAAGACGTAGTCATCAAGAATGGTCTTGTGAAAGGTGCCTAGAGTCTTCTGGAACCCTGTAAATGCCAAAACCACACAAACCAAATATCAAGAATGTTTAATGAAAAATGGAGTGACAGTAGATGTGCTTTTACTGGTAAGTAAAATTTAATGCTAAGTCATGAGGGTTTAAAATTTATGAATTGGAACACCTTATGTTCTTGTAGTTATTATTAGTGTACCTCTTTTCTGTTTTCATGATTAAAATGAATATGCTTAATATGTACTCCTGTTACCTGCAAGTCTAAAAAGCACTAGATAAAATGAGGGTAGAGCAATCCTCTGTGGTAGGTACTGTAGTTCTCTCTTGCCCTATGACAGGTTAAGAAACTTGGGCTCCATCAGTACAGCAAAGAAATCACTTGCTAAAAACCACAAATTTGTGTAGTGCCATATTCTGAATCTGCACTCTATGCTACTCTGACTGCATCATATGACCAAACCATTTCTATGTAGTTGCCTTTCTGTCATTAAAATATAAAAAGATATAAACATTCATTGCAAATTAAAATGAATTAAACTTCCTGTTATTTCTAGTGATTTTACTAACGATTTTAGCAAGTGCGAAAACATTCAATCCTGGCTCTCCTGAATTGTTCTTGACTCCCTTCTCTCCTTAAACTAAGCAAGCCCAAATCCACTCTGTCAATAAAGGATGTTAGTTGAACATCTTGAACCCATCCCTTTTCTCTCTTTTCTTGCTATGAACTTGTCTCTGCCCCACTTCTTTCTTTAGCTGGCAACACCATAATGCAGTGGGGAAGCCCCTAAGAGCTGGTCTTAGATTACGAGTGCTGGAAGCCGAGCTCCACCAGGTACTGAGTGATCTTGGGCAAATTCTTTAACCTCTGCTTCCTTATCCACAAGAGGGTGATGATAACAGTTCCCATCTGTTGCAAAAATTAAATGAACTAGCATATATAAAGCGCTCAACATATGCTTTCTGGCACCCAGTAAATGTTAGCTATTACTATTAATGCGGTAGCCTGCTTTTCTGTGTTAATTTGCACTCACAAATTTGCACTGTACAGCCTGAGTGATTTTTGGAAAATACATATCTGATAAACACTTCTGAGCTTAAAATTCTTTGAGGTTTCCCATAACCTTTGAAAAGAATTTATGTTTTTTAAAAACATTTAATTTTTCATCATGAGACTCTTAGTTACATTTCAAGTCTCAACTCCTACCCCTTTTCTAAACATTCAAAACTTTAGCAATATCAAATTACGTATGATTCCCCAAGCTTCAGGGCTCTATCCTGTCCTATCATTCTAATTCTATTCCTTATTATAGAAATTTTGAGAAATACAGAAGATGCATAAAAATATCAGTGAAATAACTCATAACTCTAATTCTAGAAATATCTTGATACATTTTCTTTCAGAGAGAAAAAATTAATATTTCATGTATATGCTTTTTATTCTTCCCTTTTTTAATTTCATTTAAATTCTTTAAATGCCCATTTAATGTTGATTGAAATTATTTGAAACCATGATGTTATTGGCTATACAATATCCATATTTATGTATATTGATATATAAAATCAAAAACAGTTTTTACAATAACCCTCTAAAATATAGTATGTTCTTTATTTTTGAAAGGAAAGCAGGTAGCTAGAATATGATCATATAAATGTATTAATAATTATCTAATTAATTATACAAAATAGCATTGCAGTGGAAATCCTCCACTATAGTTCTGTTTATATCAATTTCTCTTTATATTTTTAAAGAAGTTTCGCTTTGTATACACAGTATTTCCTTGATGATTGGTAATTTGCTTGTATAAGCTTATCTTTGATGAAGGTTTTTTTCTTATAGGAATCTTTTATGGGTTATTGGACTATCCCTAAAGAATGGTTGTACTCTTGCTTGTTTGGAATTTCTAATGAGTTTGACTTGATAGTACTAATATTTATTTTTTTGTTAACATCTTACTTTGGGGTACCATAAAGGTCTGAAACTGAAAACCATGCATGATGGCACTTGCTTTCAATTTTCTTGCAGAACTCAATTTCTCACCCACAGAGCCTGGTAAACTTTTTCCACCTCCCATGTATGGAATGGCCCTTTGAAATCAGTGGCTTACGCTCGTGGTTCAGTTAGCTACCTGTCCTCAAATTGCCCTTGGCTTAAGTGTATCTTCTTTTGTGGTTCTTAAAACCTCAGCTCTGGCCTATCAAGATCTGTGCCCTCTGGTGAGCCTCTTGGCAATATTTAACTCAGAGGTATGTCCTTGATATCAGTGTTTGCGGTGGAAGGGGAATCTCTCAGATCAGCTTAGTCCTCCATATTTAGCAGAATTGTGACTTGAAAATTTTTCTATGGTTATTCTGTTTGTTTTATATTTTTCAGTGCATTCTGGAGTTTCTATACTGTCTAACACAGTAAATGTAGGAAACAAGAACTAAGAACACTGAACTAAGAATTAACCTAAGAAGTGAACTAAGAACACTGAATTTAACTCAGAGAGCCAAAGAATCTCACAATATAGTTCTGATGTCTTGACTAGTCCACAAGAAAGAAAACTAGACAGAAGCCACATACTCTCCATACCCACTCCCATCCTTCTTCCTATCTCTTCTCTGTACAAAAGGACCACAATAAATTACTACCCTGTAATAAATTATAGGGTTATGCATTGCCTATGTCCTTAGAAAAAACTCTCAAAAACAGAGCGTGAAAAAAAAAAATAATAGAGCGTGGAGGGATTTTTGTTCCAGACACCAGTCAACTCGTTACTAGGTAGACTGACTGTATCTATTCTCTCCAGTGACAGGTACTTGGTTAAGAAGGGTCTAGTTAAAACAGGTTAATATCTTGTGAGTCTCTTTGGTCTAGCGATGGCTATTTAAGGGTCTGTATGCTGACAGCATGAGTAGAATCAGAAGCAAGTGAACAAATCAAATTCTTATAGTAATAAGTGCCAAACTGGCATGTAGCCAAAGTATCTACTGGGCGGGGATCAAAGACACATATGGTGAATCTCAAACAATAATGCCATAGAACTTTGGCAAGAATCACATGAGTAATGTGCTACAGCCTTAAACAATAAAAAACAAAGGACAAGAACAACTTGGTTACCAGTACTGGATGATACCTAGGGGGAAGCAAAGCTTTCATCATCTCAATTTTATTGCTGAAAAATTTAGATAACTTCTCACATATGTTATGTCTGGCTGATCTAACGTGATGGGAAGGATAACAGAGTGTTTAATAACATTCTTGGCATTTAGTCACTAAAATCAAAGTCCCATTAACAATAGCATTGTTCTGAAATAGAGCATTCTTTTCAGAATAAGTAATGAGTTCTATTTAACCAAAATAACACCCCACCCCAGGTGATGGATACCTGGCACTAGATACTGAAATCAGAACAAAGCCATAAACCACATCTTTCCAGATGTGGGAGTCTATTTATTCTCTCACTAATTCAGAAGGATTCAAAAGCATTAGCTTTGCCAACTCTGTTGTAAAATAAAAGACACAGACATGGACTGTTGATTAACTATTTTACTTCATTAGATGGCTGCAGTGCATGTATTTTTTTTCCAATAGATATAAAAGTATCCTTTCATATCATTAACTGCAAACTCAAACTGCATTTGGAAAATGTTTTATCAATCAGTTGATATATTTTGGTGGGTTATAGTAAATGTGACCTTAACAGGTAAAGTATATTAACTCTTACCCATAGACTATATCATTCTCTGAAATTGTATCAAGTACTATTGAATGAGAAAACAAGTCAATATCAATTATAAGCATAAAGCACCCAGTATTTTGTCTAGTACATAGTAGGTGCTCAATAATTCAGCTTTTCTTTTTTGGCAATCAAGTCAATCCATTGTTAAGAATATAATTTGACATTGTTCCAGTTAGTGGGCCTATGGAAGAACCATATTGAATGACTTGTATAGAACATGTGTTCAGTCCACTAAAGAGATTTTTTAAAATTTGATAATTCATAGCCGAGGGGAAAATAAATATGCAAGATATTTTAAAATATGCTTTCTTGGCTTTAAAGACCTTGCACTCTAGTAGCAACATCTAAAGAGAAATAACTAAAGTAAAAGTCTATAAAGCAAATCCATTCTAATAAGAGTTTAAAAAATTAAATTCTAAAGTTGCAGGATCTGGATATAAAACATTATTTATAGCAGTATTTGCATGTTCATCAAATGTATATTGAATAACTAATGCTTAATAAATATAGGGCCTTAAAATACTGTGTGGGGAGTAATGATGAATGAGTCTTTAACATAAGAAACTTCTATTTTATTAGTGAAATATGCTATCACTCAAATATGTATAACAGGGCAGTATGTTGATAAATGACAAGTGATAATATAAGTTCAGAATCACTGAAGAAAAGGCAGTAGCCTCCTCATTTAACTATGATAGTAAGAGAAGACTTCAAGAGGAGACCACATTTGAGAGGATTGGTTAGACAGAGCCCATCAGGATAAAGAGAAGATGCAGGATAGGAGCGGGCAAGAGCTGATAACAGGCCTCATTACTACAAAAAACTACCCAAACATTTAAATAACTTTTAAATAAAAATATTCATAAAAGTGCCTGATTTAATGATATTTTTATCTTCATGATTATTTCACTGTGGATATTATAGGTAAAATCATTTTTAATTTCATCATAGATGAACATATAAGCACAAGAATTCAACTGGTGTGCTAAAGAGACTAATTTCAAAGTATATATTTTGCAATTCTGACTTTTATATACATCTTTAACTGTTTTAAAATGTGTCATACATGTTCTCCACAAGCAAAGGAGGAAAGATGGTATTTAGTAAGTGATTAAACCTATGAAGCACTCACTTTGCTGGATATAATTATGTATGTGCATTATCATTCCCATTTAACAGATGAAGAAACTGAGACTCAAAAACTGGAACTACTCCAAAGTAAAAAGGAAGTATAAGAAGTAGATTCAACTTTGTGTCTGTCAAAGCCTTTGCTCTTTATTTCTCATCTCATGATTTTCAAGAATAAATAATAAAAAGACATTCTACATATTTATGGTCATTTTCTTCCTGTCTCATCTTTTAGCAAAAGAACCCCTTGCTCAAAGAAGTTATAATTTTCCCAAGGGAGTTCCTTTAGAGCTAGAATTTGAACCTCAGTCTTTTGACCTTTCATTCCATGGGACTTATACACTATGTAAAGGGCCCAATTTTGTCCTAAATATGAAGCCCAGAATCTTTTCACATTCGATGGCATTATAAGTACTACCCATGAGAACGACATAAAATTAAAGAACTCTCTTAAAAACTTCAGCAGCTATGTGTGTGCTGTCTTCTATGATTTAAGCTTCAGTTCAAGGTCTCCAAAGAAAACTTGCAGAGGGGCAGACACTTCATGCCTTGTGGGATGTGATTTCACTTTTCATAAACCGTGCAAGCCATGGATTTATTATGGCTATACATGTATCAAAACGTCTGTGTATCTGATAGGAATTATGATTTTTGAGCTTCCGATCACTTCTTTTTTCTTTTCATTTTTTTCCTCCTCTGTGGCCTGGCATACTCATTAATATATTTTCCCACATAGTATATGGTTTTGTTTGTTGCTGTTGTTGTTTTGCCTAAACTAATGAAGTCTTACTCTACCATTTAAGAAAGTTTTTTTCTTCAAGGAAAAAGGAATTTTCTTGCCAACAGTTTCCCAGAGTTTTCATGGAAGTACAATTCTCAAAAGAATTCATAAAAATTGATTTTATAATGGAATCCTTTTTTACTAGAATGTCATCATTCCAAGAACATTTTAGTTGAACATTGTAAGGGCAGAAAGCCATAAGAGTGCTTTAATAACTGGCATTATTCAATGCCCTGCATTTTGGTAGCTTCAAATCTCCACTACATTTACAAATGGAAATGCACCAGTGTGGAATCATTACTTTTCAAGGCAATAGTCTATGGGTATTCTGTAATAAAATATTAATTTTTATAACTTTAAAATGATATTTGGATAACTTTTCACTCATTCATTTAAGGTTTAGATTTAACTAAAAAGTTATAAACCCAAGCCAGAGGACTGTAAGGAGGGAGGACAGGAGCAAGTGGAATAGGAGGCCTAAAATACTACTACGGAGATTCCCCTCTTGCCACTCCCTCTCTGCTCTCATTAGGAAGACATTCTTCTGATGTCTTCTATTTCACCTTTTCTCCTTTTATTTCTTGTTTGTTTATTTCTGTTCATTACCTTAATTATTGTATTATTCCACATCCCATAGTGTTATGTTCATGAAGATTTCTGATTCTTAGTAATTCATAGTTTGCTTAGCTGAAGCTTAGAAGATACAAATTTAATGTTAGGATTAAGAGTTATTTGCAACATTTTGAAAATGTTTTTTGTCATTTAAACTTCATCTTCAACAGTAGAATATCTTAAATTGATATTTTTCAAGCTCAGCACTGTTGACATTTCGGGGTTGATAATTGTTTGTTGTGGGCAGTGTCCTATGATGTATAGGAATTTTTGCAGAGGCCCTGCCCTCTACTCACTAGATGCCAGTAGCCTCTCCTGAGTTGTGACAACCAAAATTATCTCCAGACATTGCCAGATGTTCCCTGGGAGGCAAAATTACCCCTGGGGGAGAACCGCTGGTTTAAATGATGATAATGATGATGATGACAACAACCAACAGTTACTGAGCATTTATCATGTGCCAGGCGCCGATGTGTGCACATTATCTAATTCACAGGAAAGCTGCTGTGATTCCTATTTTACAGATAAGATCATTTGAGCACAGAGAAGTCAACTAAGACACTAACACCACCAGGCTAGTGAAGAAACCCAGAATTCAAACCCAAGGAGTCTGAATTCAGAGCCCACATTTCTATTTGTCAGGTTATAGCTGGCTTGCTGAAATCACACTAAACTAGAATAAAACCCATAAAAACATGAATCATTTCAAGTTTAACTTTTTTTCCCATGATTGCAAACATTCAAACCTTGGAAAAGAGACTTCCTACAAGTTGAAAATCTCTGCAGATAAGTAAATTCCCTTATTCCCTTCATTCTGTTTGTTGCGCTGCAGAGATCCCATCAAAGTTCGGATTACCCAGGCAGATATTTAAAGCTCAGGTCAAGGAGTTAGATTCCTGGGATCTTATCCTGACAAAACCACACTCATGAGCGTGAGACCCACTTACATGTTTTATTACTTTATCACCATCACTGAAATATTAGGAGGATCTATTTCTTTTTATTGAGTATCAGTAGTTCCAAAGAAATCAATTAAAATTAGTTTATTGGGAGTTATCCTATCTTCCTAACATTGAAATATCATTTTTTAACTTTTTAAAAACAATAGCCAGCAAAAATTAAATTTCTTTTTCTGCTTCTCCATCTTAACTGCATGTGGCAGAGGTGATATATCTACTCAAAATAAAAACTCTCTCACAGCATAAATTGTAATGGTTTCATCCTTGCGAGTACTGCGTGTCTCTCACTCTAAAACCTGGCTTTAATTAGTTTTAGGCTGACCATAAGAAGTAAAAAGGAATATAATCTAGTAACCAAAGTTTTATATCTAACCAAGTGTAATTAATTTATATAATTTGAAATGCATAGTATACATTATCTTCTTTCAAGTTTCTTTGAAAGTTGATAGTAGTAATAACCTATACTTAATTTACATTTATTGATTTATTTCTATGTACCAGGCACTATCCTAAGAGTTCCTCATATATTAACTCATTTAATCCTCATAACAACCACCTAAGTTAGGTACCATTAATATCCCCATTTTGGAAGTAAAGAATTAGAACTACAGAGAGGTAAATAACTTGACTGACATCACATAGCTATAAATGACTTAATTAGCCTATAAACCCAAGCAGTTTCTCACCAAAGCTGGGCTGGTTATTACTTATGTATACTGCCCTCCTAAAAGAGGGAATTATCACCAACTATCATATTATGCATCATTTTAGTAGACAGATGGATCAAATTAGAATGTGTGTCTTCTACTGACATATTAGGAAAAAATGTATTTGATCTTGTAAAATACCACTACCTCTGAAATTCTTGGCAGCAGAGGATAAGAATTTTCTCTTATTAAAAATTAATTAATAAATATAAAAATGGTTTTGAATTCAATGATTCTAAGTTATCACTTAGACATTTAATTTATTTTTCTTCTTTCCTCTCTCTAGTGCAAATATCTGGGTTCCCTCATTCCTTTTCACATCACCATCACCTATGTCATTGAGGACACACATACTGGTTTGCCTGGTTCAGTCCTAGCTTACACTAGTCCTGATGTTTGTTGTGTGCTACTCAGAATGTATCATTTTTCACAAATAATTTTGCTTAATCATTGCATTAGAAAAAGCAAGCATGGGTTAAGTCAACCTCCACATTTTACTTACAGCCTCTGAAGCAATCTCTTCTTGCAGTATGTAAGACATTTGTTTTGAGAATGGAATTCTCACTTTAACACATGGTTAAATCTGCAGGAAGACCAACAACAAGCTTCTTTCTTTACTTGATCTTTTCCAGATGCAACATATCTACTATCTCCCTTTCAAGGACAGCATGCATGGTGCCAGCTGATAAAATGTGCTTTGCTAGAAGCAGCTAGAGACAGCTAACTCCCTCTGGTATTACATAGTGATGGTGGGAGAAATCTAGCCTGTTGCCCCTGATCTATCAGCTAGCTGTGCCATGGTCTCTGTCTAGTATTGTGACATGCCTGAAGCTGTCAGGATACTAATCCTCTGGGTCAGAGGGAAATATTTAAAATTATAGTCTAGGAATACATGAATTATGTCAGGAGATGGAGGCTGAGCAGTCCTGCTAGAAGGTATGAACACTCTTGATATTTTGCTTTTAAAAAATTAATTGTGCAGTGTTAATCTATAAGTGTTTATTAACTTTTGATTTCTATGGATTTTTTTTTATTTTGCAGTAAAAGCTTTCAATAACAAATGATTAAAAATAGAAAAATACATTTAAATAATAAGTTCTGAATTTTCATTTCTCAAGGTTAAATGATACATAAGATTTAGGTATGAAATTATATAAGTGGATTTTGTAATATCTTGAATTTTGGGAAGGATCCTTTAATAAAACTTATTTTTTCTTGGATAAACTCAAGTTCTATATGAGAATGAAATTAAGTGAGAAGGTTTTCACTTTTACAATAATTAATTTGGACAATATCTCAACATAATAAGTATTGAATAGAATATTGGTATTGATATTCAAAAATATACATTGAATTTGAATAGAATAACAAATACTTATCCATACAACTTGCCTGATGGGTTTTACCTTGAAAATTTTTTGTCAAGGTCAAATTATTCTGAATGCAATTTAAAAAACAGTACTTTAAAATTGTTGCATTAAAAAAGTTTAAAATTTGCATAAAATGGAAGAATTGAGAATTCTCTCTAGAAGATTATTTTTCTGAGCTTTCCAAGAACCTCATCAACTGTATATAAATATTTTCTCAATTAAAAAATATTATGATCAATAGAGAAGAGTCAAATGAAGAGGTGAAATTTTATTTTTATTAAACAAAATACATAATTTTTGAAAAAATGTAGATCTTTTGAAAAATTTTGATAAATCTTTATTGAAAAAACATACACACATATCCAGACATTTTAGAAGATATTAGTGATAGGCGACTAGAGAAATATATGACTAACAAATGGATTAAGTTCATAAATAATGTTGTAGTTAGGTTATTTTTACCATAAAGATAATTATGCAGCAATGAAATCTATTTTTGTTAATATGCATGAGTATATATTTTTATTTCTTAAATCTTTAAAATATTTTTTGAAAATAACCATTTTATGGATATAAAAATATATTTTTATGCGTATATATGTCAGTAAATATTTCAAAATTCACATAATTTTAATTATTTTAGTGCTCTTTTGAAATTCAAAAGGGTCTCAGTTTGGACAATAAAATCATATGATCAGTCTAAATATGATTAAAACCACAGCACACAGCAGAACTATCAGGTCTGGCCTCTTGGAGGATTGTTGTCCTGGCTCTTTGGCTCCTTGCTTGGAAAATTTACAAGCAGGATGGGTGTGACAGAGTGACCACAAATAGGAAGCAATTCCACACAAACAGCTTTTATTATGGAAAAGAAGGGAGCTATACAAAGCCAGGGTACATTCCAAAGAGGAATGGGTATGTCTCCAGAGTGGAGAAAGACTTCAAGGACCCCCAGGTGGTTCCCTTTTGTTGGCCTGGTCCAGGGGAGGGCTTATGGGAGGTGTGGATGCTACCAGATGATTGATACACATGATTGGCAGGTGTTCAGTGTTTTCCAACTGTCCCTACCTCTGATTGGTCCCCGACTTCTCCACTCTTAAGAACCTCACTCCTGGTCTCTATCTGCCACTTACAGATTTGATCCCTGTCTAATAAAAACCTGCAGTAAGATGGTATTTGTTTTCTGTTGATGTGTATCAAATTACCACAAACTAAGCAACATAAAACAATATGCATTTATTATCTCACAGCTTCTGTATCTTAAGAGTTTGCTCTTACAAAGCTGCAATCAAGATAAACGGACCGTATTCTCAACTAACAAATGGATTAAGTTCAGGAAGCTTGGCAGGGGAAGAATCCACTTTTAAGTTCATTCAGGTTGTTGGCAGAATCGATTTTTTTGTGGCTGTATGACTACAGATCCTGACTTTTTGTTGGTGGCAGGTTGGAGGCTGCCCTCAAGTCCTCAAGGCCACTTAGAGTTCCTTGGTATGTGGGCTTCTCCAACACAGCTGCTTAATTCATCAAACCCACAGGAGAGTCTCTGGCTCCAGTCTACTAGGACAGCCTCTCATATGAGGTAATGACATCCTATTACCTTTGTCATATTCTATTGGTTAAAAGCAAGTTACGGACTCTGCCCACACTCACAGAAAGGGGATTATACAACGATGTAAATACCAGGAGGTGGGAATCACTGGATGTCAATTTAGGGTCTGTGACAAAGATGTCAGATATTTCAAAATCAAAAAGAATGTGTTTGTGTATGATCACATATAACTCACATGTTGTGATGGTTTTAAAATATGACCAAAAATTCTTTGTTACTGGTATCTATGTCCCTTCTTCTATAATCAGGGCTGACATTAACTGATTCTTTTCTAACCAACAGAATCCTATGGCAGTAATGTGTTGTGACTTCTGAGACGAGGTCAGAAAAGACCATGCAGATTTTGCCTGGTTTGCTTCTGTTACTTGCTCTTGAAGACCGCTCCTGAGGCATACCTTTTTAGAATCCAACCATCATGCTCTCAGGAATCCAGGTCACATTGGAGAGGCCATGTGTAGGTGCTAAAGTTTCAGCCTCACTGCAGAAAGTGAGAGAAGCAGCAATCTTGAAAGTATGTTTCCTGGCCCCAGCTGTTCAAGACTGCAGCCATCCCTAGGTTTTCCAAGATGGAGCCCCAGACATTGAGAAGCACAGAAGATCTGTCCTTTATGTGCCCTTTTCTAACTCATGATCCACAGAAGCCTTGTGTATGATGAAACGGTTGTTGTTTATAAACTCCAAGTTTGAGGTAGTTTGTTTCACAGCAATAGTAACTATAATGTATATTGAGACCTAAATGTGGAATTTTGGGCTTAAAAATCGTAAGATTAGAAAACTCTGATATAACTCAAAATGTTGGTAGCAAAATTGTGAATAAAAACATAGTGAAAGTTTGGGAATGTCATAGATTAGTATTTAAAATTTTCTCAGGTACATTTCTTTATGCATTTAAATTACATATATACTTAAAAACACAAATATTTGTCTTTCAAATTTGTTATCAGAAATTAGTTCATGAAGTTTATATTCTGAGTTCAATTTTTCATTAAACTATAATTTGCTGAGTATAGCATTTTACATTTAAAACAGCTGTGACAATTCTGTTTACTGTGTGGAGATTGAAAATCAATGAAGAACACTAAAATACACATAGCCCATAACTAAAGCCAGTTGTTAACTTAGCAACACAAAAAAATTTAAATTAAATACTATCATTTAAATCAAAAATATATTAAAATAACATGTTATGTATAGAAATAAAAGGTTATATATAAAACACAAGGTTTTTGTGATCAGCAGCCAAATGTGGGTATCGTTTGCCTTTCTATATTTAATTTGAGTTTTATTTCAAGGCTGAGTTGCAGCATTTAGATGTTATGAATAATGTAAGATCTTCCTTGGACCCTAACATATGGAAGTGAAAATGTTGTGATTTGTGGCTTCTATTACAAACACCATGTCAAATAAACTTAATAATATTTTAATAAAAATTCTGAAAAAATCTTAGAATCATATATAATTTTATAAAGTTCAAAAGATGATGCCTCTATAAGACCTCTCCTGTCATCACAAGAGTACTAAAGCCATATTAAAAGAAAATGATTAAATGTGATTTACAGCCACTCTCTATCCATGACAACGTAGCTTCTTCCATTACAAGACAGTTCTGTGCAAGAATTAATCCCAGATTTTCAAAGCTGTGATTGAAAAGGATTGAGAAGTTGATAAGATGGAATTGAAACACAAAATATATTAAGAAGTTGAAAAAGGAAGAGGTTGTAAGAGCTCAGGGTTCATGACCCAGAAAATCACATGTATAGAGTCTACAGAAATCCAAAAAATCAAATTTCTGCACTTATTCCATTATCTTTGAGGAATAGTGGGGAAAAAAATTACCAATGACAGTGGTAAAATGAGGTAATTATTTTTAAAACTGAAGACTTAAAATATTAATTCCAGGTATTATGTTAAGTGAAATTATAAATGGGACAATTCATAAGAGCAGAAGATGGAAATGTTTATCGTTATGGCCAGCATAACTTTACTAAAATAAATCACTTTAAACTAACTTCATTATTTTTGACAGACTTATTAGCCTGGTAAGACAAGGAAATGGAGTTTAATATGTAGATATTTCACCTTAATATAACAAAACTTGGGAAATAAACCCCATGATATCTAAAAGGAAAAGTTTGGGGAAATCTATTGTGGAAAAAGTTGTAGAATGTTCTGTGTGACTACAAAGATCAGAATTTAGATCAGTGTGTGAAAATCAAGGTTCATTGTAATGAAGAGTGGGTTTCCCCAGTAAGATCATGGTCAACCAATCTGAACAGCTTCAGGACATACAAGGTCCTCATTACCAGATGTGTTCAAATACAGAATTAAAAAAAAAAAAAAACATGCTGTGGAAGGATTTATCAGTTACCTATTACCATTAGAGTTGTACATGTCTTGTATATAAAGAACATGTTCTGTATTTTATGATTTTTATCCTATATCCTGTAATGACTTTGACAGGGTGCCCTAGATGTCCCCTCTATTCAACTTTTGTCAAAAAAAAGTTACAAAAATATCACAGAGCTATTTTTCTGCCACAGTAATTGGCGCTTAAATCAATTAAACGACAACACTAGTTGAAAGAAATACTCTGCAAATAAAGAACTGGACAATCCCTTACAATTTGTCCTGTACTTTTGGCTAAGGGAAAATCAACAAGGGGGACTGAGAATTTAAAATATTTATTTTTTCATATTCAATGAAGGAAAAGAAAAATACTTCAGTTTTGGCTAAAGTCCCCAAACATGACAAATAACTACCATTAATTAAAGAGATAGCTTCAAATCTGTACACATATTCCGAAATTAGCCTCACTTCTTAAAGTCAGCAAATGTGTGATAGCTCCAACCTTCTAAAATCAGTCTATCAGTGACAATTCTAGATAACACCAAATCAGCCAGTGTCTCATTCCAATGACCACGCTTCTGAAAGTCAAGTCCACAGCACCCTTATTTTCATGACCACACTAACACAGCTGAAAGTCCATTAAAAGCATGCTCACTTCTGAAAGTCCACCAATCTCCAAATATCAGGCTTTAAAAAAACTGTATAGAAAATCAGGTCTGCCTTTGCAGTCATACATTGAGCAGTATGTATTTGTTAATTCAGTTGGGAAAATCAGATATAAACCAGCATATTTCAGCTAAGATCTTCAACTATTAATAGTAACAAAGAAAGTGATAACAACAGACTTTTTTTTATGAAGAGAAATCCAAGAAAAAGAAGACAAGGTGTACTGTCCCTCCACATTGGGTATTTTCATTAGTCTTTCAGTTCAAATGACTGATTGTACTACGACGGAAAGCATCTTCTGATTCCAAATGTGCAAGAAAATTTTCAAGTGCTCAGATAAAATCTACTGCAATTAAAAAAATAGATAAATACTAATTCCATTTACTATTACAGAGATTATCAAGATAATTAACACAAATGTTTCACCTTTTTACAACATAATCATGGATGCAAGTGATGATAGTGTGGGAAAAAAACCTCCTTTATTCAACCAATATTTTTTGTTGTGAAAAATCCTTGCTCATAAGATGAAACTTGAGAAACAATAGAAATGTTTGCATAGACACTCTTATTAAATTAACAGTTAATGAGAAAAAACATACTGCTTCTGCTAGACATAATACAAATATAAATTTGGAGAATGTTTGCTTAAAGGTAAAGGCAGTGTTTACTTGAAGTTGAAGCAAAGCAGGAATGACTCTATGGAAGGTTCTGGCTATTTTGTCCATATTCTAAAAATGCTCCTCAATCATCATCAGATATATAGAGAGTTTGATGGGGAGAAAAGTCATTCATAAAGTTGTCTCTTCTAAAATTTTCCTTCCCTTTTTTTTCTTTTAAAGGAAAGCATTTAGAGGAAAGTCAAGTGCTCCACCACCAGTGAATGTTTTATCTACAGAGTTCTTGCCAAGTTTCCTACCGACAAAGAAGCCCTAAAATATGAACCTTTAAGTCAATTCATCAGAAAACAAATATTACATATAAATTAGTTTGAGGAAAAGAAAATCACATACATTCTTTAACTTCCATAGTTATTTTGAAACAAAACAAACTCCCCTGCCTCTGCCAAATTATGTGGCAAGAACACATGATTAGCTACATTTTAGGCCTCAACATTGAATTTATATTTCTAGATAAGTTTGAATTAACTTTGTGTTTCTAAAGTTTTCTAGGTTTATATTCTGTAACTTTAAAATACATTTCAAAGTCTGCATTTAAGTTCAGAAGCTTTTGATCAGGACAAATGAAATTTTAAAATGTTAGTGTATTTATACTAGGTGGATATATTAAAAACATAATGAAAAAACAATGGAATTTTCAAGGGCCATTGACACATAAAGCTTGTTTTAAGTTTGTTTTTTTTTTTTTTAGTTTTTAAGTTAATAATAAATGAAATGTTTTTCTTGAAAATATTTCAACTGGGAGAAAATCTAAATCTATAGAACTATTATCATTAGTATGATACTAGTTATGAATTTCACCTTCTCTGAATGCAGGGAGTTATATTAGTATTTTATAATCACTAATATTCATACAGTAGGCACTACATTACAAGGAACAGTCTAAGTATTTTTAAGTGTACTAATTTTTTACACTCCTGAGTATAAGTGACTTTTTAAAAATGAGAAAACTAAAGTACATGGATGCTAATTAGCCAAAGATGACATAAGTATAGTTAACATTACTTGACTTGTTGATATTTAAACTCATAATGTGCTATGTATGGTAAACATGGATATCTGCTGTCCAAGTCCCCCCAAAGAAGACTCTATAGTCCCAGCTGCTAGAAAATCATTGGCAGGGAGACAGCCTTCAGCAGGCAGTACTTGCAAGGATTGCCTCGGTGCAGAGAGCTGCACCCTCCCCAGGGCAGCCTATGTCCAATGACCGAAGGAAGCAGAGGTAAGAAGGGGTAAAAAGATAGCTATTCCATCAGAGATGGGCCAGAGACTATTGTCAGGCTTGCATTACTCTTTTCCTGCTCCCTTTACCCAATCCGGCTTCCCTCCCCTCCCTTTCAAAGGTATTAATTCCAAGAACACTTTCTCGCAAGCTAAACTCCATCTCGGTATCTGCTTCCCAGAGAACTCAATGTAGAATGATATCTCTGCATAATAATTAAACACATTTGTGTCTATGATATACATTTCTAATTCTATAAGGTTTTGATAAAAATCTTTGAACATATATTTATAGGCATTGGTGAAAAATTCATACTCGAATGTGAATGATTTTTTTATTTGATGGCTAATTTTGCTTGAGTTTAAGATTGCGTTTCCTATCCTAAAGACTTCTTACCTTGATTTAGAAAAGTCACAATAGTTCTCTAATTATAAATCTCCCTACCAACTCTAACAGTGTATGTTTTAAGATTGATGGGTTCCTATCCATTTTAAACAGTGGCAATTTCTGCATTAATAGTGAGTGACCAGTATTGCCACCACATTAGCTCTCTAAATGACTTTCCCAAACTCCTGACTTAGAAATCCACTCCAAATGTTGCACTATTCTTTTCTCATAAATCAATCGTGTTATATAGACCTCTGGGTTAGTTTTTTCAGCAACATTATAAGTGCTTTGCAATTTGTTTCAATCCAGCAAAATAATGTATTTCAATTTTTAGTGTTTACATTTTTGAAATAGACAAACTAAGGTATTTCCTTTAAAATTTTCCTATTGAATAGATTGAAAAGGTGCAAATATGTTACTTTACATGACAAATGCAAATATGTTACTTTGCACATGTGATTAAATCAGGGGTTTTAAGTGAAGTGATTATCCTGGATTATCCAAGTGGGCCAGATATAATCACAGGGAGCCTGATAGGAAGGCGGCAGAGAGGTCAAGAACCATAGAAGAAGATATCAGAGTGGAAGCAAGGGTGAAGGGGAGGGGACAGAGAGAGAAAGAGGGAGAGTTCCAAGGTAATAGTGAGTGCATGTGGTGTTTGTGTACTCATGCACAGATGGAAGTAAAACTCAAGGGAAATCAAGCGGGTGGGAGTGGGGAGGAAGGGATGGATGAAATCATATCTAACAGGTACAATGTACACTGTCTGGGCGATGGGCACACTGATAGCTTCGACTCAAGCAGTACAAAAGCAATCCATGTCACCAAAACGTGTGTAACCCCATAATATTCTGAAATAAAAAAATTTAGAAAGAAAGAGGGAGAGATATTTGAAGACGCTATGCTGCTGCCTTGATTTATCCCAGTGAGACTCACTTGGGGACTTCTGACCTTCAGAGCTATAAGATAATAAATTGTTATTGTTTTTAAACAATTAAGTTTGTAGTAATTACTTATGCAATGATAGGAAATTAATACTCTCTGGTTGAATCTTTGATATTCTCTTTAAGGCTACAAGTTCAGTAGAGCCAGAGCAGCTCATTTTTGTTGTTATGCTTTGAGTGGAAATAAGTATTTTTCACAACTTCACAAACGTTGCAGTTAATGTTTCCTGTTAATAAGATAGTACAGGAAAGTAAATATTGTATCTATATTTAAAAAAAAACTCTGATATTTTTCATGAGACTGAATAGCTTTCAAGTGCATTCATCTACCACAGCATGGAGTATAAATTTCCAGTATTTGCAGGAGAATGCCTCCATCCTCTAAAGTTCACAAAAGAGGTTTGGATGGGAAGATGATGTGGTGGACACGGTAGTGTTCCTCCACATGCTCCTTCCGGGAAGGAGTTGTTGCACTAGCTTCTGGGGGTGCTGACAACAGACAGTCTTCCACTGCCAGCCCCTCTAGGGATTGTCTCAGCTACAGACAAACAGCCACCTCACCCAAGGTCATGCCCTTTCCCAGGGCAGCCCACATATTATACAAAGACTGGTCCCTGTCAGAGAATAAATGACTGGCATCAGGTCAACCGGAGGCAATGCCAAAGGCCATTCTAGAACCAGAGCTCCCTGTGAGGTCAGCTGCCACCGTCACCATGCCTGACTTTTCTCTCTACTCACTCTTGCTTTCTTTCCTTCTCTTTCCCAGCTGCTGATCCCAAGAGCCATCCTTAATAAACATCCTGCATACTAAACTCCACCACAAAAATCTGCTTGTTTTAGAATCCAGACTGCAAGAGACAAGATTCCTACTTCCACCTCTGCCGTTAGATACTTGTGAGTTGGACAAGTCAGACTTCTTGACCCTCAGTTGACATATCTATAAGATGAAAACACAAAACAAAACACAAACACAAAAAACCTCCAATTCTTACTTTTCTCATGTTGATCTCATAGTAAAAATACTAAAAAAGTACTTTTTGTTCTTTTAATGAAGCTAATACAGTCTTTTTTCCTGCTAGAGCAAGACCATTTTTTCTCTTCTTAATAATACATTAATTTAACAATAACAATGTAACACTTGTTATACGAATAAACATCTAAGATATACATCTTGGCATCCTCCCCAATTTTCTCAATTATTGCACAGAATTTGTCCCGCTATAAACCGTTCCACTCATCACCTAGAACCTACTGCTACTACTTAATCTCTGACCTTCCTCCAAAAGTCTTATAAATGTCCTTTAACATGTAATGGGAAACCATTACATACACGACTATATATGTCATTTTTAAAGAAAGTCGACAGCCCTGCTCTTGTCTCTGCCAGTGACAAATTCTGTGTTTACTGGGTGAATTAAGTCAGTGGCTCCAGAGAGGTTTGTGGATGTTTAGTTTCTCCCTTGCCCTTGCCCAGACTGAAAGAAAGACTCTGCCAAGGTTTATGTTGCTCTGCTGGAGAATCAGGCATACTTCAGGTAAGGGTCCTGAGAATTAAAAAGAATTCAGGAGAAAACACCAAGGTAATCAGATAATAATAATAAAAAAATGTTAATTTTAGCATAGCCAAGAAGACAAGTCATAAAAATTGCAGCAAAATAAAGAAAAAAATCCTGACTCCTTAATGATAAAATAACTCCTCCTTTCCTATCTTTTTCATCCAATGCATGTGTGGAAATGAAGGAAAAAGAACTGTTTGTTTTCCAGTCTCACCTAAAATAATTTCTAAAAATAACACTGCATTAAAACTAGGGTATTATAAATCCATTTAAACAAAAAAATTCTATTATTTAAAAAAAATTTTTGTCTCCCATGTCCATGTCCTGTAAATAATAATTCTTAAGATAGCATTTAAGTACACTGAAAAGCACTAATACTTCTGTTTTAGTGAACAAAAAATAATATTATATTCTGTACAGTAGCAAGTATTGATAAATATTGGTAAGACTTTAACTCATATTTTTTCAAAATGTCCGTATTTCCTTTGTGCCATTTTTCTATTTAAATATATATATATATAAACTCATGTGGAAATATGCAGATGTATTATGTAAACAAATCACATTAAAAATGCCTGTAGGCTATGGACTGAATTCCTTTCCTCCCAAAATTCATATTTTGAAGCCCTCAATGTGATAAAATTTGAAGACTGGGCCTTTAGAAGCTAATTGGGTCATGAGGGTAGAGCCCTCATGATGGGATTAGTGCTCTAATAAGCAGAGACTAGAGAGATCTTTCTTTCTCTCTCTGCCAGGTAAGGATATAGTAAGAAGGCACTATCTGCAATCCAGGAAGAAGGCCCCTCGCCAGATACTGAATCTTCCAGCACCTTTATCTTGGATGCCCCAGCCTTCAGAACTGTGAGAAAGACATGTCTATTGTTTAAGTCACCCAGTCTATGGTATTTAGTTATAGCATCCCAAGCTGACTAAGATACCAAAATGAAAAAGTATTTTTATGTTACGAACTAATTCTAATTCCATGAACATAAATAGTCTCTCCAGTTTATTAAAATTCTGTTAAATTCTGTTAAAATTCTATTAAAATTCTGTTAAATTCTTTCTTTTATCATTAATTTAGGATTTCAAGATATCCGTAATTTTGTGTTTTTATTATTGTTGCTAACCCATCTTGGCCTAAAGAAAGTTTAAATTTTATTACATTCAAATTCTCTAGATTACTTAGTAGATAATTTTCTAGTGTTTAAATAGAAGGATTGTAATTATGTAACTTAAAAAATACTTACGATAGAAAACCTATCATTCAGTCTAAGCAAGAGCAACTAACATCTCTACATATAGTCAGTTTCTCTATTAAGCATTATACAAAAACATTCATGCTCTAGTCTAATGAATTAATTTATGAATATAAATAATATTCATGAGCTGTGTTTTGCTGCAATTTATCAAGAACACATTTCATTTCGAATTGCCTTTTAGTGTAAACAAAACAGAGGTTTCTCCATACGTAACTCCAGGTTATGTATAAATGGATGGTAATTACGACATTGTTTGTAAAATCAAAAAGGAAAAGACAAAAGAGAGAAGCATGTCTACCTCCTCCAGTCACTCTTACAAAAATTACGATAGAGCTAAAACCCACAAAGACACAGAGAACAAGAGAGGAAATGATGGCAAAAAAATGGTGAAATCTGGAAAGCATACACATGAAGAATAATCGCCCCAGCAGACCGGAGAAAAGTAAATCTAAAGTTAGCAGTTGGAGGAGAATTGTAGAAACTTGCAAGGCTCAAGGATTGCAGGCACCTGCTGCCTCTAAAAAGTGTACATGCAAGTGGATTGAAAAATGGAAGGTTTGTGGGAAATCTTTATATGAAGAGTTCCCAGCTCCGTTACCCAATCCAGTGTACTTAGGATGGTTGGTAAGACTTTTGTGAAATGCCTTGGACATATTAATTTTAATGTTTGATAAATGAAATGCACAGCATTTGAAATTTGTACATTATGAAAAGATTTATCCATACACTATTGCTGAATAACAGTACTAGATAAGGAGTCCTGCTCAAAAGCCAGTTCATTGTGCTGACTGCCACTACTGCATCAAAGGTGCACTTTTGTTTTTTTAGTTTAAGGTTTTGTTTAAGGCATCACCTCCATGACGTACTGTGAAACTGATGTATATGTTCTGAGTGTAACATGATAAATAAATGAATACATTTTTAATACACACAAGGTTTGATTTAATAACATTTATGCTCCCCACCCTCAGACGCTAGGAATGACTGTGACAGTGTCTTTGGGAAGCACTGCAAAGCAGCAAAGGAAAAGAGCAGAGCACTTTGAGGAAAGGTATTTTATAAGCCTTACCTGTTTTCCATTCCCTTGGAAGGTGCATTGAAATCAGTCTCTGTGAACCGCTGTATTTCCCAAATGTTGAGGCTTTTTTGTTTTGACAGATTTTTAGATGAAGCCATGACTGAAATAGATCACTTGATACTTCAAGGAGGCGCCCAGATAAAGACGCAGTGAAAGCTGAACAACCTTTGAGCCAAGATGAAGGTTACAAATGGCACTTTAACCAAAAGTCTACAGCACCCTTTTTACATGTCTCACATTTCACCTTCATCTAATTGAATAAATATATTTTAATATATATTTTAAACATAAAATTTATTAGTAATCAATAATAGTCAATAGTTGAGTTGCATATAAATTACATATATTTTATTATTGATATTTATCTTCAAGTCAGAATTTGTTATTCTTATCTATACAATATCAAAAAAGAGTAAGCCTGGTATTTTGATTCAACCTACTAGAACAAATCTGTTTTAGAACTTTGTATTACAATTCATGTCAGTTTAAGATTTTCAAAAGCACACACCTTCCTAAGGTGCCTACTCATTACATCAATTGAGAGGCAAGTGAATTTTATACAGACTTATATTATAACACATATCATATCATAGTGGATGCTGAGCTTCTGACACTGAGTAAAACTTCTAGCAATGGATACGGTGCCTGTTAATAATCACTACACTTTGGTTAGTAAAAGCGTAATCATGTTTTTCTTTGGACTCTGCTAGATTTGGGGGACAGAAAATTTCAGTGCATAGTTCATTCCCCTGTGAATTTTATTGACTAGCTGGGGATACCAGATAGCTACACACGAAATGATGAGAAAACCTCATAAAGCTGTGTGTAGACTCTTGACATCTCCGAGAGAATCGTATAGAGTTCTGTTTGAATCTCCACGTTGGCAAAGATTTACGTTTGGGGCGGATGTTATTTTTCACATGAAGTAAAGATTTTATTACTTTACAAAAGACTGTAAATGTGAATATAAGCATAGAACTAAAGTGTTAGCCAGTCCACTCACTAGGAGGTGACTCACTAGCCCACACCAGCCTCAAGGCATGTATGAGTCAAATTTTTGCCTCACCAAATTACATGGAAAATTACATGGACTTTTGTGTTCTTGCAACAGGTCAAAACCACTAATATAAATATGAGAATAACCATGGTCTAATGTATGGTCAAGTATGCCCTTGAATTACAGGAATTAAAAAGAAGGTGGGGTCCACCATGGGTTGGGCTACTTATTGTTCATGGATGAGATATGTGTTGAATAGCCTCAGGAGAAATAGGCAAAGAGAGCATTTCAAGTAGATAAATTAACACAATATGGGGTTAGAGATTGAAATGAGAATAATGTGCTCACAGAATAACGGAGAAACCAATCCAGTGCAAGTAGAGAGCAGATACATGAAAAAATGGAAAATAAGATCAGAAAACTGTAGAGGGACTATTTTATGCAAAAACAAACAAATGTTAATGCTAATTTGAGAAATTCAACCTCAATACAGCAAACATTAGGGAACCACTGTTGGTTTTCCAATAACATAAAATTATGTAAGCAATGGCATTTCAGTAAGAGTAAACCAACATTGATGAGCAGAACAGACTAAAAAGAGTAAAATTTTACAGCAGGAATAATCATTAAGAAGCCCTGAAGTGCCTTATTAAACTGTGGGCAATGGGAAGTGAAGGGAAATGTACAAATCTAAAAGAAACTTATATTATTGCCAAAACATAAGAATCGATATGGGGAAAGAAAGACAAAGACACCCCCAAAATTGCTTTGTTTTTAAGCCAGTTTCCTCAGATATCAGAAACATTCTTCTGAACAAATTTGTATATATCAACATATTTCACTTATATTCACAAATATTTTACTCAAATCCATTATGTATTCTTATATTTTATTACTTTCAATCCTTTTACATTTATTAAAGAATTACATGTTTCATTTTTTTTTGTCTATACATTTATCATCACTTTTTTTTTAGCTGAAGGAAGGCGAAGGTTTTGTTGAAAATAACAGGAAGACAGAAAGCAATGCTAATATGCAATGTTAATGTTAATGTGATGCAAAATGGTGATCTTGCTTCTAAGTGTCAACCAGCAGTTGAGAGCAGGGAGGTCATTAGCTGGATGACAATTATTAATAAAATTGATAGATTTAGATCTTTGCTGAAAGGGTGTGTGCGTGTGTCTGTGTGTGTGTGTGTGTGTGGTGGGGAGCAATGTTTGCTAAAACATCTGTTCAGACACAACATTCAGCAAGAGTAACAAGAAATGAACAGGAAAAGGAGATTAAAAATATATATCTGTATGTCTGAAACTTCAGAATCCCTGAGTAAGCTTTTGCTACTTGACTTTAGCACTCTTTCTTCAAGAAGACTACTGTGAATGCAGCAGGAATTTAAGACAAAGCGGAATTGGAGAAATGACTCGCAACATCTTAATCTGTGTAACCAGAAGTGATAAATGACATTTCTAAAATGACTAAAATGCTTCTTCCCAACACTCCTGCAGTTGCATGGCTACAATAATGAATACGAACACATTAAATGTCTTTCCCACGTAGATCAATCTGTTGGTACATTTCCCAAATTCTAAACCTTACTTGGTTAAAATAATAAGAACCCTTGTGGCACATTGAGTAAATTATTCACCCATATGTGGTCCATTATTCATATCCTGGAAAAGAAAGATTCCTCAGAGGAGAATTTTAGTCCCTAGAATATGTTTTATTTCCTTTGCTCACCACCTAATTGGGCCTTTTGTGAATAAAATCAACAACGCTTAATGTGAAGATGGAAAATTGTATTCTATAAAAGCAATTTAAAGTATAGTATTTCTAAATATTCTAAAAACAACTGAGACGATTCATTATCTGTTCAGGCACACTTATCTTGAGTTTCCAACTCCTAAATATAAAAAACTCAAAATCTTGCTAAGGGAGAGTTGGATGTACCTTCAAACTGGAAATAAAGTGACCTAGACAAAACACTTAGAACCATACTGTCTAGCTAGACAAAATTATATGATTCAAATATATGTTTTTTTCATGTAATTTTCAAGAGCTGTGAGCAATTTGGAGAAAAAAAGTCATATACCTATGATAACAAAAATAGAAAAATTAAAATGTATATGGATTTTATTAAAAGCAAAGCCTCTCTCTCTGCTCATATCTAATAGCAAAGTAAACAGACAACTGAGATCTAGCTTTGAATTATATGCAATTATACAGCTAAGGGAAACAGTGACTAGGTCAAGTCCCAACCCATAGTATGAGACATCATAGAACTAAAGATTGTCAAAAATGAGTTGTGATGAAGAAGTGACTATTATGAGGCCCTAGCCCAAGAGTCCTAGGTAAGAAAAATTTCCTTCATCTTAGTGGACTATGCCACCTAAGAACAAGGACCTAAATTTCAAATATATTTAATCTTCTGTGATTGAACTGATTATCATATCAAGTTAATTAGACTACGCACTTTTTTCCAAGGTTCATCCTGGTTGTCATTTAGATGCCATTCTTACTGAGGATCTATTTTTACATTTTGCTTAAGTTTGTGGAGAAGGTGCATTATTTTAAATCATTTGCCAACATCTTCAATAGGATTTCTCCTTTGCTACATCACTAAAGGAATTGGGCAGGAAAAAAGAGTAGAGAATGAAAGTGTTAGGACATAGGGTATAAAAGGGAAGTTCTTTGCTTCAGCTCGATTGACCCTGCCCATTGCTGAACACAAAGAATGCTGATGTTTAATGACAAGTGTGACCAGAGAAGTAAAATTTTAGGGAGTTGGTAGCAACCAACAGATCTGATCATGGAAGCACTCTGAGAATCCAGCTTGTCTGCTGGCGTCACCCACCCTCTGACCCAGATATTAGCATGGCGAGAAGCAGCTGAAAGTCCTCCGTCAGTGTACTGAACCCCTGGGTAGAAGGAGACTCCATTCTGAAACACTGGAACTGTCGATATCATGATCAAGTGTAGCACTCCCTTTGGGTACTTTTTTCATTTTCACAACTGATCAGTAATATGACGTAGGACACCACACTGAACCCAATCCTACGCACGTATTAATACAATGCAGGCTGCCTCAAAAGGAAATGTAATTGAGGAATGATTTAAAATATTTTGAATTAGATACAAACATTTTAAAGCCTTTTTAACTGGCTGATGTGTCAGTAATATCCTGTGAGTATTACGTAGGGTATCCATAAACATTCAGATAAAGATCATGACGGAAGGTCAATGAAGATTTGAAGGTTAATGTGAATAATGAGTAAAATGTACAGTAACATGTTGTCACTAAGAACAAAGGGTCTAAGTTTCCTACCTATGCCAGTGGCAGCTTGCTCAAATTTCCATATGTCCTTATTACTACACAGGCTTTGTTTCCCATGTATGGCTGGACTCACAACCTAAATCTTTTAAATTCAATTGCCGGTAAACTAAATAACTTATGGCTTAGTGTAAGGCTTCATATTTCTTAACTTTAAGCAATGAGTTGTTGCCTGCGGGGATGTGTTAAACTAACATATGAGTAACACGCCTCTGGAGAGTTCCAACAAAGGAGGCGTCTTACACTCACACCAGCTCCCCCATGTATTTTTCTCATTACAATTACAGGCAAAATGGTATCATTTTTAAATCTGTACAATAACAAAGAAAACATTTCGAGGCCAAAGTGATGAACTGTTTAACAAATCTAATAACATGAAACAAGCTCTGTGAGGAAGGTAGATTAAAAAGAGGACTTCTAGTACCATTATTCAATTCTGACAGACCCACCTGAAGTGCAGGAGGACATCGGGAGCTTCCTGCCGTGATACAAACTTTTAAAACCCTGAGTCAGTTGTTCCCCCAAAGTTAAAGTATGTGTGATAATAAAATTACTTCCTCAACAAAAACACATTTGAAGATTGATTTTTTTTTTAAAGTCAGCTGAAAGTAAAATCAAATAGTTCATTATTTTTAAATACACGTATTCAAGGAATTTTTTTCTATCCTCTGAACATCTTTTTGGTAATATCCATTTAGATGTTTCAGCCAAAGAAATAGTATACATCTGTCAAAGTCAAAATTACAAAATATATAATTATAGACCAAATTGCCTTTCATTTGCAATTCATGAATTGGGGCAGCCTCCATTCTACAACATAGAACAAAAGCTCCCACTGGGCCATGGTAGAACACTGAGTTTGTAATGTGGGAACAAGAAAATAGAATAATAGAAAAAACAAAATGGGTTGCTATCAGATTACTTTTTTGTAAGCGTTAAAACAGAGGGGTCTTCCTTATTACCCTGACTTAGACTGGAATCTCTTGCTATCTGCTTCCTTAAAGTTTCAGTTTGATTATGTGGCATTTTTAATGAGTGAATCCATTTTGATTTAGTCTGGTTTGATAGTGCTTGGTACAGGAGCTCAATCCAAAATAATGGCCTTCCATAATTTTTCTTTAACACATTTCCCTGAGTAGAGATCACATTGATCATATGGCCTTTTATATGCTTCCTAGGATAGTAAGCACACAGGATGAATATCAAAATGACACACATTTCCTTGATCTTTCTTCCGTAATTTGATGTGTGTGTTTATACGTGTATGTGCTCCCACAGGATTTAAATTGATCCTATATATACATACACATACAGCATATTTGCTGGAATTAGTCAGTAGAGAACTGAGACTAAACCATTGTCACAAAAATGGCACTGAGAATGTTGATGAACTGTGGCTTTCCAAAGGATTATTTGTATTATCCATATTATTGCCTAATGTTGAAATTACAAAACTCACCTTGAACGTGGTCTAAATAGCTTTAACCCTAAAATCTGGTCTTTAAAACTGATATAATTATGTCACTATTGCAATCTTGATAATTTTGCAATACTTTTGTTAGGAGCATAAACCAAAAAGAGCATAGTAAAACAAGGTGGCAAGGTAATATTAGATATTAAAAATAAAAAGTGATTTAGAAACAGAGATATTTCCCCCCAATAAGAATGAATTTATCAGACCGGGCGCAGTGGCTCATGCCTGTAATCCTAGCACTCCAGAAGTCCGAGGCGGGAGGGTTGCTTGAGCTCAGGAGTTTGAGACCAGCCTGAGCAAGAGCGAGACCCTGACTCTACTGTAAATAGAAAGAAATTAGCCAAACAACTAAAAATAGAAAAAAAATTAGCCAGGAGTGGTGGCGCATGCCTGTAGTCTCGGCTACCTGGGAGGCTGAGGCAGGAGGATCACTTCAGCCCAGGAGTTTGAGGTTGCTGTGAGCTAGACTGATGCCATAGCACTCTAGCCCAAGCAACAGAGGGAGACTCTGTCTCAAAAAAAAAGAATTAATTTATCTATATTTAGCTTCCAAAACTACCTTAAATGACAAAGGGCAGTTCAATACTAGAGGTAAACCTGAAAAACAAAAATGAAATAAACAAAAAACTCTTTCAGTCTGAAATGAGTTCTGGGTTCTTTATTTTCAACATTTGTTATCTTGTGAAAGTCACCTTAACTTCTTGAAAGCTCCATTTCCTCATTTGTAAAGTGTAGATAAATCTGCCGAATCCACTGGGCTCTTGCACAAATGGCAGGAGAAACGGCAAGTGAAAAAGTCTGTTTTGATGTATTCTTGACCTTGTTTTGTTTTAGGTAGCTTTCAAAAATATAATATATACAGTAAAAGAGATAAATTAAATAGTTCAGGGAATTAGGATAAATGAAAAATTGAAACAGGGGAATAAAGCCAGGAGTATAATAAATACTAAATTTATACCATATGGCCCTAAACATTGTTAAGGGTAAGCTGCAAATTTAAACATATGTTTCCTAGCAGCCCAAGCAAAGATAGGGAGTTGACAATAGTTAACAACATCTGAAAGATAAACAGACTAACTTTTTAGCTAATATGTTATCACTCTATAAACTCTAGTTACAATTAGTAATAATTATTTAAACTTTCTCTGCTTCAGTTTTCTTATTCATGCATGATGGTAATTATGTAATATCTTCTGCAAAGGATTGTTGAATCATTAAATTAAGTAATTCATGTGCCTGGCATATAGCACAATCTAAAAAATGTGTGCTATTACTATACTTATTAATAATAATAACAGCACCAGCATCACTACTACTGCCATTAGTGACAACATCTCTGCTACTACCACTATTGCTACTACTAGCAGGACAATAACTTACTAGCAAACATTTAATGAGCATTTACTGCATACCAGCACCTTGCTAAAATCTTTCCAGTTTTTAATTTAATGCTTTAATTTATTCTGTGAACATATGTTAAATATCTACTAGGTGGCGGTACTACTATAGACACAGAAAAGGGTGTCCAGACACCATTTTTCTGCACCAAAAACACATATTTCTGGTCCTTCTAGAGCTAAAATTCCACTGCAGAAGTTAGGCACATATTTTAAAGTTTATTGATAAGGAAATTGAGGTGAATAGTCCTTGCAAGAGCAAATCGCAAGGACTGGCCAAGCTAGAACTCAAATTCAAGTCACTGTTCTTCACAAATGCTACACACACTAATTTCTAAGAATGGTCTAAGCATTTTAAGGTTAAGACATTGAAGGAACTGTGAAACACAAATTCAATGGAGCTAAAGATAATCTCCTAATAATCACATCATTGTTCCCTAATCTCTCTTTTCTTCCAGTTTTCCTTCACTAGTTCTATAAACCAGGGGAAAGGGTGACAATAATGATGGAGAAGGAAAAGGAGGAGAAGGGGGAGAAAGAAGTAATTGAAGAAAAGGAAGAAGAGGAGAAGGAGGAGGAGGAAGAAGAGAAAAGTTGGGGGGGGAGAATTAGAGGAGGACTTTTGCAAATATTTCCCCAAGTTGAAGAGGTTCATATACATACACCAACATTTTCACTCTTTCATACATATAAAAAGTAAAGAACCTAAATACCCTTCCATGTCCTTTACCTGAAAAAAATAAATAAATAAATAAATAAATAAATGGTAACTAAATACCCAATAACAAATGAATAAGGAAGTAAATCATACTGATTTAGTCAGCGGAACACTATGCTAAAACATAAATGTGTTTTATTTACAGTTGAAAAACTAGAAACATGCTTGTTAACATGAACGAATCACATAAATGTAAATGTATAACAAAAAGAAAGATACAGAAGAGTATTTAAAGCACCACTCTTTTACGTAAAGCTCTAAAATGTGTGCTGTTTAAAGATATATGTTAAATAGTTACTTAAAATTAATATAAAATTAATGAAGATAAAAAAACCTCACATTCAAGATTGAGCCTGTCACTGACACTAAGGAAGTGGAAGGAAGGAGGGGACTACACTTGCGAATTGATAGAGAAGGGCCTTCAAATGCATTGGTGACATTGTATCACAGTGGTAGGCACACGCTATATTGTTCTTTAAACACTTATCACACTATTATATGTATTATATGTTATATATTTTTAAAGGTTATATACCATATCACATAATTTATATTTTATATACTGTATATAGTATTTAATGTAGTATTTCAAATTTTTACTTCCATGAACCAAACTTTAACTTATTGTTGTTTACTGGAACTCCAGACTCATGATTAACTTAAAAGTTTTTTTAAAAGCACAGTTATCATATGTTCAAAGATGTGCACTATATCATTGTTTATAAAGCAAAACTTAAGAATAAAGGAATTCACATCAAAGGAGGAGTGGTTGAAAGAATTAGAAAATACGTACATCATGAAACATAATGCCATAAAGAAATAAATTGGAGCAATATCAACTTTTTTGGAGAGCTTTTCGTAAGATATTATTGAACAAATATAAAAAAATATGATACAGAGAAAGAGAAAACAAGATAAATTTTTGGTAAACAAATGGTGACAAAATCTATATATTTACAATGACATATATTATAAGTCATTGTGAAAAGAAAGAGGAGAAGCAAATAATAAAGAAAAAGGCTGAGTAATTTTTAAAGCTAGTATGTATGGTATAATTTCTTAGGTACAATTATTATATTTCTGTATGTTTATGTGCATTAATGAATTAGAGCATCAAAAGGATAAAATTAATCTATTGATAAACAGGGAGGGGCAATTTACTCGGTGAAAAAGCAAGTTGCTTAATAATAGGTATATTAAAGACAATGTCTATAAATAAAAAATGACAAAAATTTTACATAAATATGTGTGTTTTATGTGTATGTGCATTCACACACAGGTACACAGATGTATATGTTTTTCTAATGAAGGAGAAAGGAGTAATAAGACATAATCTGTGATTAATATTGGTTACCTTAAAAAATAGAACTGGAGTAGAGAATAGGAAAGAAGTAGGGAAAATAGAATTAAGGTAGACAGTAGGAAAATGAATAAATTCGTTTTTGTACATTTTTGAATAATTTTACCCATTATAATAAAAATGTATAGTTCTATAACTTAAAAAATATTCAGTGCAGTGATATTATTTTGTAAAAAGAGAATAAAATAGATTTTTTTTCTATTGGAATTATATTTCTGTTATGATGACTAATCCCTTATAATTGTAATGAAAAAATAAAATACACATTTCTCTATCATTTTCTTAAGAAGAAAACCTAATCAGAATGAGGAAAAAGTTTAGCTTTTTGCTTTTTTGTTAATGAATTGATTGACAATAGGTAATATAAAATTATGAGTTAATATGAATGATTTTTTGATCAGTCAGTCAAGTGTTTTATGCTTCTAAGAGGACATTCATTTTTGTGACTTTCTTCCATCTATCTCTTACAAAATCTCTTTTAGAGAAGAAGCCTTCAGTGTTCTCATGTCAATATCAATACATCATTATCAACACTCATTAGATATCTACAAGGCATTTTCAGGTAATTTACAGATGATTTTGAATCTGACATGCCTTGATATTGAAACTGCTGGGTTTATCCAAAATGTAGACACTTCAATTCATTGTGCAGGAAAAAGTTCTAAGAAAAAAAGTAAATCATAAGAGAATAAGCTGTTGTGAGAATAGAGAATACAATGTTCTACATCAGATAGAAAACAGGTATCAGCATCTGTGATGAGGATCTCCTGAATGATTCCGTGGTCCTGCAGGTGGTTCTGCACACAATTAGGCTTGTCAGCAATGGCCACGCTCTGCAGTTTGTCCGTCATTGTTTCTGTTTCACAGAACTTGCAGCTCACACAGCTGATGGTCAGGGGAATCTCACTGCCTTCATAAGTTGTATTCAAATCAGTCTTATCTATAAACCTTGTCTATTTGGGGAAGTAGAGGTTGTCTTTTTCTTTCTAAAAAATTCTATAACTATCATAAAAACAAGGAAACATACATTTAAAAAATGGTTAAATTAAGAGTGGATCTTGGATTGTGACATTCCAGGACAGATTTTTACACATATTTCTTCCTAAATAGTTTCTTTTTTTACCTGCATGCAAATTTGGTGTTGTTATTAGATCATCTAATGAAACGACAGCACATTCCTTATTTCTTTATTTCCTTGCTTTGTAACTATAGTTTTATTCTAAATACATCATTTTTCCAAAAAATCTCTTGTATAAGAAAACCCAGGTTCACAGGGAAATAATAAAATTTATATCCAACTTGACTTCCAAAGTCCATTTCATACCATTGCTTCTTCATTCCTATGTAAGAAAGAAAGAGAAAAAAAACCTGCTATCCTAAAATTCATGCCATTCTGCCATTCAGTTTCTCTGTTTCTATTATGGCAAGAAAGATAAATTTATTAGCTAATAATAAAAATTTTTCTCCCCAGCATTTTTCTTCTTGTATAGTAAGAATCTGCCTTTGAGACAAAAGCTGATCCTTCATCACTTCAGGATAGGCATAAACAAAGGAATAAAATAATTTTAAGAAATCAATTAAATTATAAAATAGATCTTATTAAGCCTAGAGCAGAAACAACATTTTTGAAATCTAAAAAGTTTGATTATGAAGAGCCAAATCTTGGCAAGAAAATATTTTTCTTATTATGAATAAGCATGCCTTTAAATAATAATAAAAACTGCAAACTACTCTGTAGGTAGAATTTAGATCATGAAAACAGGGCTAGGAATAATATGTGATACCTAAAATAGATAAAGCCCAATCCCCCTTGGGGTGTAAAAATGTTGGGAAAGACAAGCAATAGAATTAAATAAACTTTTGTGAATGTCCCTAAAAAGATGCCTGTTGCCCATCCCAGCCATAAGCAGAATCCTTTAGGTATAACCAATAGGAACCCTGGAGGAGGTTGAAGGGAACTAAGAGCAGAGTGACCCCTCTGAGTGTGTATTCTGGGAAGCCCCTGAGGAAGAGCTGACATCCTAGAGAAGTCCCACTTCCACATGGCACCAAAGTACATGATTAAAAATGGTGCACGATACACCTAGGCAAAGGGAAGTGCTGTGTTAATTCTTTGAGTCTTGTGGGGACTTAAAACAGTATAAAGAAATACTTGAGGATTTTTCATATTCCAAAATAATTGTGTTGAGTTTGACATAGAGGAGCACTACCCATGGAAATCTCTGGTGGTGAGGAAGGGCCGTATCTTAAAAGTGAGCATAGCAGGACTGGAATCAGTTATTTGAGTATGAGCTAATGAGGATAAATGCCAACAACATAAGACCAACTACCCAGTTCTACATTTTAGCAAAAGCCTGCATCAAAAAGGTCTGATAATTATGAACTAGGAATGGCTTTCCCAGATACCAAACAATACATAGCCGTGTGAAAGAGGAAGAGGGGGAAAAGGGACAAAACTCTGAATTTGACTGAGTTTATATTGAAACTTTTTGAATACTCACCAATTTAACTTTGTTTATTTCATAATTATTGTAATATTATGCGAGTGTATATTGTATATTATTATATTAAATTTTCTGATTCAGACTCAATAGAGATTTGAAGTCATATTTAAAGTTATTTATGAATATAAACATTTTAATTTTGCACAACAGAGTAAGTCTCCTATCAGCATGTAATGTATCCATTATAATATCATCTATTGACCGACTCTGATTCCTTGAAGACTTTAACATGAAACACTATCTTCTCCTCCTTTACAAGCTCTTTCGTCCAGCTGATTCCAATGCCAGTGAAGATAATACATTCAAAAGTATAGCTTCCCAGTTCTTTGACTCACACATCACCAGAAATCTTGATGATATCTTCCTTCAATCTTATTGTCCAAACTGGTACCTGGAAAACATCAGGAAAGCTCCATTTCTGAAATATTAAATTTAAATAACTAATTTGATTATCACAACTTCCCATCCTTTGGCTTGCTCATATCACTTTGTTTTCAGATTCTTTATGATCTCACATATGTTGACACTCCAAATATCTTTCTGTCTGTTAACATGTTCAGGATTCATTTCTTACAATATCCACTTCAGACTCTCTGGCTAATCGTGTCAACTCATCTCTTCCTCATAACGTGAAATCAGGTGTTCCACGGCTTTGCATTGATCCAGTCTACAAATCCCAACCTTGAGTTAAATAGTTCATTTCTCTTGCACCTACACACAGCACTGCTGAGCACTGTTGGAGAAATTTTCAAAACCATACAGATTAGTCATATTACAAATTTATTTTCTCCAGCTTAAATTGAGTCTTCAGTTCTGCTGATCAATATCTCTATATTTCCCTAATAAGCTATTTTTCTAATTCTCTACAACATATTTTCAACCTACTTTACTTTTATCAGAATGTCGATTTTTCCACTCATTTCATTACTTTAGTGGATACACTTTCTTTCTACTTACTAGAGAAAATATCATCTACCAATCAGAAATTGAGTCAATTTATTCACCAAACCTATACATTTACCTTAATAAGCATGAGTCCTTTTTCCCCTCTCCTGTTACAATTAGAGAGAACTTTACATCCTAAGGTAAATCCCCTCACCCATGCTCTGGATCTCATGTTCTCTCCTTCATAGTTTGTTTCTATTGGCTTCATTCCATCAAAATTTACACATGCTGCAGTATTTCTTCACCAAGATAGATACATAGATAGATAGATGGGTAGACAGATAGATTTCCTCCCTCTACCTCAAAATTCCTTATAAATACTACTCCAACATGCTGAATGAAATATACACTGACTCTTCCACCATTTCATTACCCTATGTCTTCCTTGATTTAGTAAAATCTGGCAAACACTTTAATACTTGTCAATACTTCTCTATACTATGCTCCTGACAAAGTTACTACAGCATTTTTTCCTAAATTATTGAATTACTTTTGATTGTTATCTTAGGTGATCTCTCAACAGCATTTAAAATGTTAACAATTTCCTTTTTTTCAGAATTGTCTATTCCTATAACATCACCCTCTCCTAATTTAATTCCTATTTTAACTTTCTCCTGGTTATACATTAGCCATCTTTAAAATTTGCTGTTTCTGAGTTCAGTTCTAGGTATCATTTCTTCTAAATATCCATGGGTAATCTCATATATTCTCTTGATTTCCATTCCTATTCACATTCTGATGACTCCCAAATAATATATCTGTCTGTCAGGTTGGCAATCTTGTTCTTGGTTCTTGGCGTGCTCTTGATCAAAGAATGACCAGACACACCAGAAACGAAGTTTATTAAGAAAAGACAAGATAGGTTCACAGAGCAAGACACATTCACCACAGACAATGAACAGATCCCTGTTGTATCAAAAGGGCCTTGGTTATAGTCTGGGGTCTTGTTTTGTAATTTCTAGGGGGCCCTCCTCTTGGTTCAAATGTCACCGTTGAACCACTTTGATGGACAGTTGGGAGTTAATATAACCTGAGTCTTACTGCACATGTGGATTTCCCATGAGTCTCTCTGAAAGCCCATTTGGGGGTGAACTGTAATGTAGATTTAAGCTAATGACATGATAATTAGCCTTAGATTGTTCTATGTTACCTTCCAGACCCTATTGTACCTCTGCATTCTTTTGCAGTTGACGCTCTAAATTCTGATTAGCAGAGTGGTAAGGCGGTCCCTCTTCTCCCAGGTGTGACAAATGCTGGCAGGAGGGCACCTCTGTCTCCAGGAGGGGCCAGAGGACCCTTGCTGCCTACCTCATATATCCAAGATCTGCTACCTAAAATTACCATTTAGAAACCCAACTTCCTATGAGAAATTTTCACATGAATATCTTGTTAGAACCTCAAATTTAACAGATTCAAAATGTTCCTTTCCCAAAGATACACCTCCTTTCTCAACAAGCAACATCACTATCTGTTTTCACAAGTCAGGAATCTAGATGTCATTTTTGACCACACCCTTTCCCTAACCTAACACAAAGTTTCTCCAAGACTAGCTTTATGGGTCATGGTGAAAATTTCAGATTCTACTCTTAAGTATGATAGGAAACATTTGTGGGAAGACAAGACAATGTCAATGTTCATCAATGTATGTTTTTTGGGTTTTTTTTCCTTTTCTTCCTAGGAACACAGGTAAGCTATATCCTGAGCTCCCTTGCAATTAGATGGGGTCATGTGACTGAGCTATTTGATGGAAATAATATACACCATTTACAGGCCTGGTGACTAAAATATCTTGTATAATTCTCTAGCCTCCATTTGATCTCTGTCTTCTCATCCATCTGCCAGCCAGATCCAGAAGTTCAAGTGGAAGACCCTGAGTCACTGTGGGGTGGTGGAGTTACAACGTGAAAGGAATCTGGGTCTCTGAACCATCACAGTAAATGTTGCCCACCAAATTGTGATGAGTTAAAAAATAAACTATTATTGTGTTAAGCTATTGAAGGTTTTTTTTTTTTCTCTAAAGCAAGCATTTTATCCATTAGAAATTTCTGCAAATAGGAATGACACAATCTGATTTAAACTTTAAAAGATTGCTATGGTTTCTGTGTGGAGAAAATGACTAGGAGACAATGGGTAAAAGTTGATTGAAGGAGAGCATTTAAAAGATTATTGCAAAATCTGGGTAAAAAAGAACGGTCACTTTGACAGGGTATTACTTGTAAAAGTAGTGAGAAGTGATTAACTCTGGATATTTTTTAAAAGAAGAGACCACAGAATTTGCTGCTGAGTTAGATATCACTGTATATAATGTGGGAGAAGAGGGGAATCAGTGAAAACTCTAGGATTCTTTAGTTCCACTTACTGAGATGAGGATAAAAGATCAACTTGAGAAAAGATTGATAAGACAAGAATAGATGATAAATTCATGGATTAAAATGTCATCTGGACTTAATTTCTCTCCATCTCTCTGTTCTGACTTCCCCCTTGATGACCGTACTCTCAGTTCTCTGCGGAACCCCAGGTAGGCAAATTCCGCCTTACTACTCTTGAGTTCAATTTTATTGAAAAAGTTGTTCTCTTCTCTTAATACTCCAAACAAAAATATTACCTCTTATCCTGAATTAGACAATATTCCCAAACCTGAAACAATGCCCCCCACACATACACACCATAGGGAGTGGGATGAAATACCTCAGTAGGCTTGGGCTTTAGTTGCTTGAGTGCATAAATAGGGTCAACCCCACAGGCTGAGATTACAGAAGAGTTATTTCATTATGGGAATTGGGGATACATTTATCAAAACAAGAGTGCTGGATATGAAGAGTCCAACAACAACAACAAAAAATATACAAAACCTGTATTTTAATCATCTACCACAGGGCTTGGACATGGTGAATAGCTAATTCATTTATTTATTTAACCAGTACTTTTGTTAGGCATTGGGATATGTTCTGGAAATAAATGGTAATCAAAAATAAACATTTTCCTATTTTCATGGAGTTTATTAACTTATTTAGTGAAAAAGAGAGACTTGAACCAATAATCTCAGCAAACTCCATAGGTACTATAAAAAAAAAAAAAACATACTCTAGAATAAATTGTCAAAGCATTGTGACCCAGACTGGGGCATCAGAGGACCTTCTATGCAATTTATGAAGATCACTCTGACTTTAGTCCACAGAATAAACTGAAGGAGAGGGCAGAATCTACTCATGTAGACAAGTCTGGAGGGCCTTTCAGCAGTCCAGGCAGAAGTCAATGGTTGCTTGAGTTAGCATGCTGCCAGTACAAATGAAGATAAGGAAAAATGAAAGAGAAATTTATGAAAAACACTGTGTCACACATGGGCAGATATAGGTGGTAAGAGAGATAAGAGAGGTCAAAGGTTACTCCTAGGTTTCTGGTTTGTGCAATTGAGTAGACAGAAATATCATTCCCTGAGAGAGAAAATACAGGAAAAAAGCAGAAAGCGGCAGCAGGGAAGAGCAACAGACTATTTGTTAATGAATAATTTGGTAGAATTATATAACACAGCCTGTAACTGAAACAGTTTATGACTTCATTGGGTATTGTCTCAATTATAGTCTCAAAGATTCTCAGGGTGAAAAGTAAAGTTTATTTCCTCTCTCTCTTTCTTCTCTCTGGCAATCCACCCTGCAGAGATAGAATCAGAAACATGTGTCTTAAATGTCAAAATGAATGCTAAGGAAAATAACTGGTGTAATTGCTTAATTGCTAGTTGTCATGTAACTGAAGAGGGAAGGAAATGCAATTAGAAGTAGGTGATTTTTCCAGATCTCTCATATCTATCATACTCTTTCTTTTCAAGAGGTATACATGAAGTGCAATTTTTCATTGACTGGTTCACTTATATATTTAAAATTTCCATGTTTTCTGGAGTGTTGATTTCCTTACACAACAATGCATTATCCTGAAGTTCCATAGACATGTGTCCCTGTTCTTCACTTTATGCTGTATAGGGCACTAGGTGATCCCTTCGTGAATACAACTGAGTGGTGAATTACCCTACAATATCCTCTAAGCATAAATTTACCAAAGCATTTCCCCCTAGAAGTGGCAGTTCATAATGCAGATGCAAGATCAGTTACTAATTTTACTTTATGTTTTGGACATACTACTCTCTGATCACATGTCAGAAGAACGCAGATGTTAGTAATGCATTGAATTCCCTACTTGCAAATGGTATCATGGTGCCCAATGTGATAGAGGGGCAATGATGCTTCTAAAATAAATACATTCTTTAGTGTTTCATCCTGGGTAGGTCATCTCTCAATTCAGGAAGGACTCAATTCAACAATTGATTAGTTGAGCTGAATTGTTGCATTTATGCACCTCACATCCCTGCAGAACTAACAAGTAATTGATAAGGGTAGGACCCTGTGGTTTCAGAAAGTCAGAAAAAAGCCAGGTACACTTAATGCACTTTCACTTTTCTTTTCCTTTTATCTCCATCTTTTTATTTATCCACGTACTTTTAGTCGTCTTCCTTCCTTCTCAGCTTCTATCTTCTGAACAGTTTTGTCTTTGCTATGGTTGTGGCTGTTCTTTAATATTAAATGCTACAGCATATGCATTAAGCCTTTTTTAAATCTCAGTCATAGTTACGTTACTGAAGGAAAGCAACCAATCCTTGCTTATCTGTGTCTGCCTTTTGTTGATACTTATTAGGTAGTGCTCAATAAATTCTCAGTGATGTAGGCACAGCTTACCTTCCAACTTTGGAAGACTGACAGCTCCCTCAGTATCCTATATTCACATGCTCATAAACAAAGTTTTAAAACAAACTGGAGGAAATAATTTGAACATACATCATAGACAAAAAGCAAATTTCTTTATATACAACATGTGATTTTGCAATTCACAAGGAAAAAAATCAATGATCAAATAAAAACTTATAAGCAAACAGTACAAAAATATAGTTTATAAGAAAGCAAATACAAAAGGCTTTTAATATCCTGGGAAATGTTCAACCTAACTCCTAAATAGCATTAGACTGAAACAACAAGAAAGGCAAAAGGACCTATTTATTTATTTAGCCTTTGCAATTGATGAGCATAAAAGCTTGAGAACCATGTTAATAAAAGTGTGGGGAAGTAAGTACTGTCTTACATTGCTAGTGAGAGTGTAAAATGAGTTTATGGAGGAAAGTTGGGCGATACTTATATAACTTAAAAATTCCAAAAAAATTGACACAACAATTCCTCTTTTTAAAAGTTATCCTCCAGGCATAGGTATAAAAAGTTCGTTTTAGCATTGTTTATGACAGCAAAATACTTTTAATGAAAATGTTCATCAGTTGAGCATTTGTTGGATACACTATGAATGCAGTCATTAAAAACAATGAGGCACCTAATAAACTGATTCTAAAACATATCAGTCAGTTAAAAAGTGATATGTATAATAGTTATATGGATGACTAATATTTATTTTTCAAAATATATATAACCATACCTAAATGTATAATTATTGACTATCTCTAGGTTGATACACGAAATACTTAGGTAACAGTTGTTATCTCCAGGGAAAGGAGCTAGAGAATGTGGGGCATGAATCAGAGGAAAACTTAATTTTCAAACATAGACAAAGATAAACAAATATATATATATATATGTGCTAGTGTATATGTAATTCAAACTATGTCTATAAAGTAAAATGTTATATTTTAAATGATCAGATTTAAGTCTTTTTTGATTTAGCTATTACTTTATAACAAACTTTCCCAAAACTTAGTACCTTAAAACAATGAACAATTATTATTTATCAATTTCTGTGGGTCAGAAATCTGGACAAGGTTTAGCTGAGTGCCTTTGGCTCAAGGTCTCTCATGAAATGCACTCAATTTGTTAGCTAGGCTGTAATCATCTCAAAACTTCACTAAGGCTAAAGGGTCCACTTTCAAGCTCACTCCCATAATTGATGGGGGTTCTTTGTTCCTTTGGTCTCACCACAGATATGGCAAATCCTCACTACAGGTAGCTGGCCTCTCCCAGAGTGAGGAATCAGAGGTAGAGCAAGAATAATAGTGAGAGCAAGAGGGGAGTGTGTTGGGGGGAGAGAGTGAAAGAGAGAGAGAAGGAAAATCCCTGGTCCTTTTATAAGCTAAACTTGGAAGTAATATCCTAACACTTCCATGCTATACAATTCTTCAGAAGTGGGTCAATAGGCTGAGACGATACTTAAGAAGAGGGATTTCTACAAGAGTTTGCATACACAAAAAGGGGAGTCATTGAGCCCCCCCTTAGAAATTGACTACCACACATATATTTTTAAATGTCAGTGTTAAGAGGATAGACAGGTACCTCAATAATTCAAGAACATTTTGAAATTATCTTTGGGGTAATCATCTTGTTGGTGTTCGTTTGATTTTGAGTAGCAGACAAGTATCTTTTTAAGTAAAATCTGAAGACTATAGTGGGTAATCAAGTTAAGTAATACTCTCTTATTCCAAATAAGGGTGTGACTATAAAGCAAGAATACACTCCCTTGTTGAGTCATTTATAAGTTTTCATTCATCAGAGCAACCACAGGATAATTTAAGTGCACACATTTTCTTAATTAGGCTATTCCTTTACATTTTGGACAGGGGTCATGTTAGTAGGATTATAGCTGATTGGGGAATGCAAGACTTAGGAGGAGATTCCAATGCTAACACAAGCGGTTGCCCCTCTCTCTTGATAATTTCACTAGCACGTTGTCTGCCTCCTTTCCCCAAGCCCACAACATTGCAGCTGTCGAAGTTGCTTCCTCATCCAAGGCTGTCCCAAATATTTCGTTTTATTCTTGTTGGGAAATCCTCTTGGGCTTTTAACTGGAATTAAAACATTACTGCAAAGTTATCTGTCTCAAATCTCCGCTATAGTGCAAAAGACCTTTATGTTAACTGAACTAGTTACAGAAGGACATTTTTTAAATTGTTGTTAAAAATTCTCTATGCGGCCTCTTCTAAAATTTCTCAAAGTAAATAGATGGGACATTTTATTGAAACATTTATTTTTGTGAGCTCTAAGTCATATTTTATCATAAAGACAAAATAATATATCCACTGTAAAGTTGGACAAATTGGTAAATTATTAGCTATGCAACTGAAACCTACAGGAAGGGCCACATTGCTTCACAATAACCATCCAAGAAACTATAGCTCCCTTGACTAGACTGTAAGCTTCTGAGAATGAACTAACAGAGAGAGGCAGAGAAAAGGAATCCCTGCGCTCATAACTTTTCAGCTTACAAGCTTTCCCCTACAGAAATGCACTTCTATAAACTCTCTTTTTTGGTTCTGAATCAAGCCTAGACATTGAAGTCCCAATTGTATGCTAAAAAGTAATGGAACCAACATGACCTAGCCATACAAATAATTTTATAAATAGGACCTAAAAGCAGCATTAACTAAACTATACAATATACCAGAAATAGGATCCTGTTTCAAGAATTAACCTACAGGGTACTCAGTAATCAGCTAACCCTCTTCATGGAAAACCACATTTTTTTTCCACTCAAAGTACCAGAAATCAGTCATTGTACTTTGTGAAATGCCTGAATTAAGTCAGGGTAGGCACTGACCTTAAGCAAAAGCAGTTCTATTTCTTTTCTCCTTGCCATGTGAAAGAAAAAAAAATTACATGTTATTACATCTAATATTACATGTTCAAGCCTTGTAAAGATTACAGTTTTTATTTTTTTATGATGAGAGACCAGGCCACAAATTATCATAGATTCATAGTAGAACTCATTCATTTTACTTTAATATTTTCTAACTAACGGAGCATGAAGGACTTGCACAGATATCCTTTCCAAAGCAATAAAACTCAAATTATTTTCTCTGAGCTATCATCTTAAATGTTTGATTTATACCAAAAGGAAACAAATCCTACTACATGGGTAGCAGCCAGTTTAGAAAGCTGCACCACTTAGACATTTCAAAATTTTTGGAAACATCATCTGCCAAAACTGCCTGGAACATCCCTTAAACAGACACAGGAGGAGAATACCAAAAGACGCTGCAATCAAGTCTCTTTTACAACATTGTGTGTGGAAGCCAAGAAACATTCACAATTTTTTTTTTTCAGAAGTTTGGACTCCTGCACATCGTGTCCTTAAACAGACCATGTTATAAAAGTCATGAGCTGAGTTTCCATTGACCTTTGCCCTGCCTTCTTAACTTTAAAGAGCACCGCATCTTGTGTTTGAAGGGAAGCATAAGTGAGCTTCCAGTAGAGATACCACAGATTCTAATTGCCTGCTAAGGCCAGCACATACAAGGAGGTGGGCAAAATTTAATATTTAGAAGTCTTTGAATTTACTAATCACTTGCCAAGAGTGCATGAAGAATCACAAAATATTCACTAATTATAAATAGGCAATTTTCATTTTATTTGACATCAAAGACCTTTTGGTTATCTTAGAAGGCAAAATAAATACCTTTTAAGGTTTTAAATTAACATATTAAAAAACATTAATAATACTAAGTTTAGCTAAAATTACCAAAGTGTTTACTATGCGCCAGGATTTATGCATATCTTATTTAATCCTCTCAGCCATTCTACAAGCTTGGAACTGATATTGTCATCCTATTTCAAAGATAAGAATCCAGAATGCAGAAAACTAGTGACTTATCCAAGAATACTCATCTAGGAAGTGACAGGAAAGTGTACAAAGAAGGCTCTTTCACTTTAGAGTCTGTGTTCTTTATTGCTACACATTAAGACATAAATATAATAATTCAGAGGGCAAGAAGCTAGTTTGTGTTTTGTTGTTGGTAGTGGTGGTGGTTTGTTTACAGTACAGAATCATAAAATGGAAACATATATGGCATTATGAATTCTAAGCACAAGAATAAGGACAAAAATATAATGTTTTCCTTATCTATCCATGCTCAGTGCCATGATAAAAGCACTTAAAAATACCAGTTAGTTTCATTAAGTCTTCTAGGTATACAAAACAAATGAATGCTTTTGTTAGGATAGTTGCCCATTGTATTAGTACATAAAGTAGGACCAACATCTATTTTGTTTTATACAATATACTCCAAATGCAACAGACATTTGTCACATCTCCTGGTCATCCAACATCTTTTGAATACACTAGTTATGCTTGGGAGAAGTAGAACCCATAGAACTCACTTCTATAGCCTTTCAGTGTTAAAAAAAAACAAGCATATGACTTGAGTTGCACAAATTAAACTCACCTATGAGAGATTTTGATTGAAAAGTGAGTGACTTGAAGAAGAAGGCATTTTGGGATAAAATGAATATTGGTTAAAATTGAGTTCTGGATTTGAAGTTGGAATCCCTGAGGACAGCAGTGGCTATTACTGAAAAGCTGAATTTCTGGTAAGAGACAACTCTTATGCTTATGGCAGCTGTTCCCTGACCAAGCAGAATCTGTGATAGGGTTACTAGCACTGTTCCTAAAACACAGCCTTCAGCCTAGTTATTCAACCCTCTCAACGATTCTGTAAATTACCCAGTAACAACTTTAAGAAGTTTTCCTTCCTAATCAGGCAGAGTCAGCTTCAGTTCGGGGTTCTGGTTCTGGGTAAGATAGAAAAACACATGGTTCTGAGTAAGACAAAAGAAACACATGTCTCTCTCACTGCATATGCCATAAAACCTGGACAGACTGAATGCACTGCGCTCCAAGGAGTCTGAAAAGTAAATAGCAACGGGTGGATAAAGGAATGACACCAGAATTCTCAGTATCACCAAACCTTTATTTCCCTTTAGCATTCCTGACCCGAATTCAATGCAGCCCAAACCCAGAAGTGAGTAGTGTGGTAGAGCTGGAGCTCCAGGAGAAGCCTTCCTCAGGGAATAGTGCAGGAAACTGGCAAAGCTCAGAGAACATACAGGAACACTCTTCCTAGTGTTATTTTTCTTTCATCTATATTCTCTCATGACCTATCCCCCAGGCAATTTCTTGCTACCACAACAGCAACAGCTACAGTGGCCAGCAACAGGAATCTGTAGAGTTCAAAACTCTAGGGAGATAAAGCTTCCTCTCCACTTGGTAGAGCTGTGTGGTCAAGGGGGTGGGGACAAACCCCACTGCTTTTATTCTCTTCTCGCTGTCCTCCCACCACATGGCCCCAGGCATGGTACAATCACAGAAGTGGATAGTTTCTGGTCAAAGAATCAAAAACTAGAGCCTGTGGGAACCAGAAAGCACAAAGGAAACAGTATAGAAGTAGGAAATTAAAAAAGCCACCCCATTAAATATTTTATTAATTCCTGGAGTCCCTTTCAATGTATACATACCTGGATCAATCATTAGTAGCATACCAAAGACTTGCCAATTGAGTGAATGGCGAAACTTCCTCCCAGGTCCCACATGGAACAGTGAATGATACACACATGAAAAAAACTTGAATAACATTGCAACATTGAAAATTAAACTGAATTTGGAGACATAGCTCACAGAAGATGCGTTGATATGTGTGTCCTGAGCCAAAACCAAGTCAATTGCCTGCTGAACTAAAAATATCCACTTTCCTCATTAGATTTAAACAAGACCCAGAGTCTCACAATATTTAAACTATTTATTATATAATCCAAAATTACTAGGATTATGAAGAATACAATAATCTCAAATTGCATGGTACAAGACAATCAATGGACACCAATGACAAGAAGACACAGATAACAAAGACTTTTAAAAAGCTATTGTAAAAATGTTGAAGCAAGCAATCTTTAAAGTCTTGAAATAAATATTAAAATACAAAGTGTTATCAGATAAATTGCAGGTACAAAGAAGAATCAAATTAAAATCTTCAAACTGAAGATACAATAACCAAAATTAAAAATTTACTGGATAAATTGAAAAACTCATCGGATGAATAAAAATGATAGAGGAAATAGTCAAATAACTTGAAGACAGAGCAACAGAAATGTTTCCAATCTTAAAAAGACATAGGAAAGAAATTTTAAAAATGAACAGCTCCTCAAGGAAGTGTGAAACAACAACAAAAAAATCTGGCGATGTTGTTGGAGTCTCAGAAGCAGAGAAGAAAGAGTGTAGAGATGAAAAACATTTGAAAAAAAATGACAGCTGAAAACTTCCTAAATTTAGTGAAAGATATAAGCCTATAGACTTAGGGAATTGGGTGAATTCCAAACAGGATCAATCCTAAGAAATTTACATTTACATATATCTTAATCACACCGCCAAAAACTATGTGCAAAGAAAAATTCTTGAAAACAGTCTCTCTCTCACCCAGACACACACAGCACATTATTTACAGGAGCAGAAAAATTGAATGACTGTTGATTTCTTATCAGAAGACATGGAAGTCAGAAGGAAGTGACAAAATATTTTTCAATTGTGGAAAGAGAAGAACTGTCAATTCAGAATTCTATATCCAGTAAAAATATCCTTCAGTAAAAAAGGGAAATAAAGACATTATCAGATGAAGGAAAACTAAAAGAATTTGGCGCCAGAAGACCTACTATTCAAAAAAAAATTGCTAAAAGTACTTAAGACAGAACAGAAATTATACCAGAGAAAAGCATCAAAAATACAGAATTAACAACAAAAATGTTCAATATCTGAGTTATGATAGACTTTGATTTCTTTGGGGCTCTGTTAACATATATGATGGTTGAAAGCAAAACATAACATTGTCTGATCAGATTTTGAATATAGGCAGATGTAATAAACAAGAGATCTATAACATAAATGGGAGAAGGTAAGTGAATCTATATAGTTAAAATGTTTTCATATTCTAACTGAAGTGGTAAAATATTACTTCTTAACAATACTGTGAATAGTTATGTATTTATAATCCCTAGAGCAACAACTATAAAACATTGTACAAAGATATAATGTCAAAATTATAATAAATAAATTAAAATGGAATAACCTGAAAGAAGGCATAAAAGGGGAAACAGGAATTAAAAAGTGAGAACCATCAGAGAGTAGCAAAATGACTAATAAACATATCAATAATTGAATTATATGTAAATGGTATAACTCACAAATTGAGACAGAGATTGTCAGAATGAGGAGAAAACATGATGCAATAATACGCTATCATCCAAAAACTCACTTCAAATATAATGATACGGGTAGATTAAAAATAAAGGTTGTAGAAAGATAGACTATGGAAACACTCAACAAAGAAAGCTATAGTAGCTATATTAATACCAGGCAATGTAGGCCTTAGAGAAAGAAAATTACTAGGAATAAAGAAGGAAATTATGAAACAATAAAAGGATCAATTTTAAATGTGTATTCACCTGTGATAAGTGGAGTTCTAAGAATGACTCTCAATGTACTTTCCCTTTGTATAATCTCTTTTCCTCTGAGTGTGCACAGAACCTGTGAATAGGATGAGATAACACCCCTATGAATATGCCATATTACATGGCAAAAGGAATATTTTAGTTGTATTAAGTTAATCAAAAGAGGGCCTAATCTAATTACATGTACCCTTTAAAAACTGAGAGTGCTTCTGGCTGGTCGGCAAACTCAGAGATATTTGAAACCTAGAAAGGACGTTACATGCCATTGCTCTTTGGGATCCACTGGAGTTTTCCTGTACTTCTGACCTACAGAACTATGAGGTAATGAAATGGAAGTTGTATAAAGCCACTGAGTTAATGATAATTTGTTATTCTGCAATAGAAAATTAATACAGCACATAACAAAAGAGTTTGGACATGAATAAAGGACTGATGGAACTGGAAGGAGAATTAGAGATTTTAGTTGGAGACTTCAACATTCCTCACTACTCTCTTAGTAATAGATACAACCAGCAAAAATATATAAGAACTTAAACCTGAACTTTTTCATATTTAAATGGTGGAGACTCTACCAACTTGATCTTTTGAGAAAGAACTACATGGAGTCAGGTACCCAAGTAACTATCAGTGGATATGGAACATGAGTAAAAGTTAAACTTTTACTATGTAAGCAGCTGAAACTTGGGGATTTTTGTTACTGCAGCAATACTTACCTGCTTCTGGTTGATATAGTATATCAATAATTATAAAACATACATGTAATGAAGTACCATGTAAATATTACATAACTAACATAGGATGATCTCTAGTGGAAAATTAAACAGTGCAAAAATATACTGTGCAAAGGAAAGTGAAAAATCTGCTAGCACATAAGGGCATGTGTTTGTGTGTGTGCTCTTAATTACTGTGGGAGGGTGCACAAACTGATGATACTGGTTACTTCTAGGAACAGAACTAGGTGCCAGGGAACAGAGCTAAGAGAGAAATTTTCGATGTATATCCTTTTGTACCTTTTACATTTTAAAATGTGAGAATGTATTACCTTTTCAAATATAAATGATCTTAAAAATTTAAAAATCCATACCATCTCAATTATGTTTAAAAACTACATTCATAGAAAATATAGTAAAGAGAAACTAATATACTGTATTACTCTTTAAAACTTGATTGCTTAAAATTTTGTCTGTATATTTTTTGTCTTCCATTTATCCAGAATAAATATAAATTAATTTAATGAATTCAAGTTGTATAAAATAAAATTTATTTATTATGCTCAAATTCTTAGCCTAAAGAGTAAACCTTTAATTCCTTTTTTATGGCATTCAAATCCTTCACCATTTTTACCTAATCTACTTTCCTAACTTATAGTATTTTCCTCTATAGTAAACCTTCCATTATAATCAAATTGAACCGCATTCTTTTTCCTTGAACACATGTTGCATTTTCTTGCTAAAGAGCTCAAATACACTATATCTCACAAAGGAACCTATTTATTTCAGAGTTCCAGGGCATGTAATAATGGAGAAAGAACAACAAAGCCAAATCGGGATGCTTTGCAATTAATTTTCACCTAAGTGCCTTGTTCCTGAACATCAACCTTGAACATGAGAAGTACCATCCAAATATGTACATATCACACTAAAATTATTACATGGAATTAGACATTTCTCCAATAATACATAGAACTTTCACTTTGTAAGAGCCTGTATTCTACTTGAATTTTCCATTGTGTGTTATTAACAATCAACACTTCTGCATGTGTCAAGTAAAATGGTTGATTTAGCTATGAGAAGAACAATTTGATCATAAGTGCATGTTACACATTAGCATGGAAAATTTTCAGGCACACTAATACTGAATTTTTTTTCTTAAGTCCATCAGGACTAAGATTTGCAATTTTCCCATTTGGGACAATTATTATTAACAGTTCAGTTTATCTACTGGATAACCCTTCCAGCTTTTCCTCAGGAGAACTAAAAAGAGGTAGTTTAGCACGGTGGGCTTCAAGGTCACTAGCTGATATCAACACTAATATGCAAACTTCCTATTGAATAAGTATTCAAATATAAAATATTTCTTATACCAGCATGATTTTAAAGCCAATTTGAAAGCTCAGAGTTTTCCAGCTCTATTGAGTGAGGCCTGTCTCCTCACAGCTGTTGTACAAATACAAAAGGAGACAGGAAGCTGAGTCCCCTTCTTTGTCGAGGATCCAGCCACACTCAGCCTAAGTGCATTGTCTAGAAGCAAATAAGCATAGTGCAGAAAGCCATGTACCTCTACCAGTCTCAGCCTGCAAGCTTCACTGAGCCTGTAATATGTGTGTTATATGGTAATTTTTCTCTCCCTGTGTCCAACAATTATTAAATTTAAGAAAACGAAGACAACTGCTTACATGAAGATAAATTATGCAGTGTGATAAAAATGTTAAAACAAACTGGAAATAATGCTTTAAACCTACACAAATAAACATGCTTATGGGAAAATAGTAAATAATCATGAACATAATTTAAAAAGCAAATTAAAACGATAGGGTTAGAAAGCAGTAATGTTAAAATATTTTTAAGATTAGTATGCTACAAATTAGATATGCATAATGCATAGCAGCAAATTATTTTGTGGTGATCTCACTTAAGGAGTGATGACAATAATAAAAATAATATAAATGCTGCACTAGTATTTATAATAGTATTTATTGTATTTTCATTGTGTGTCAGATACTTTACAAAACATTTTAAATGTATTATCCCATTTAATTCTCAAAATGACCCTGATGTTATGGTCAATTTTGGTTTTGTCGTTTTATAGATTAAAAGATTGAAGTTTTAAAATATTCAAAACTTTCAAAGGTATCAGAGAGATGTTAAGTGCCTGATATGAAACTCAAAACCTACGATCTTAACTATTGTACTATAAGCAAGATGGTAACATCTATGAATACAAATGGAATGACAGTGAGATTCAGTAAGTTGAGAGGAAAAAAAGGGATTGCTTCAAAAGCTACTAGCATGTTGTAATGTTTGTACATAGAAATGATACATGTTACCATGATCAAATTATTCTCTAGATGCCATTATTTTTGTATATTCCTGACTCAGAACTTTAATGAATCTATAGAATATGATGTCATATTATATAAAGGAAAAGCAAGATAGTTCCATGACTCATTCTGACCATTACTTACAAAAAAAGATACCTAACTTGAAATAGAATGAATGATTTGCTGGTAGCAGTGATGCATGCCTCTAGTCCCAGGTACTTGGGAAGTTGAGGCAGGAAGATCGCTTGAGCCCTGGAGGTACAGGCTGTAGCTCACTAAGACTGCACCTGTGAATGGCCACTGCACCCCAGCCTGGGCAACACAGTGAAATTTCGTCTCTTACAAAAAATGAATGAATGAATGATTTGAAAAATGTTTAAATTAGGTCATAGGTAATAAGCATAAATAATTTTAATAACATACATTACAAAAATTACTAAATTGTGAAAAACAATTAAAAGATCACATAGACTCTATAAATTTAGCATTCCATGTTATCATAATTACCAAAAATGTTATGTGAATGAGCTAGACAAACATACTTTTGCTATAGAATATGGTCTTTATGAGACTACTCTTCCCAATTTGGGGCTCCACAGATGTGGGGCTATGGTAATTTGACTGTGGGATTGTATCCAACGAAGTTAGCAAGGGTAATGGGACCTGTGAGGAAAAACTCAGGGCTTGGGGCTTTTAAAGGAACTGAAAAAGAGAAAGTTAAGGAAGACTTATTGTAAGAGGGTGGTGTCCAACAGCTGTTCTCTTTTTCTGGTGAACCAAGAGGAAGAGGAGACAGGCTTCAACTATGACAAAAGAAATTTAAATTTGACATCTGTTGAGTTCACATAAAGATCCCATATACTTTTAGAAGTGGGAAAAAAATGAACAGATCAATGAGCAAACATTTGAAAATATCATTTAAATAATTTCATAAAATACAAAAATCCAGTTACACCAATACACGGCACAAGAAGGAAACAAAAACGTTTACTTGTCCCTAGGAAGTATTTTCTGTTGCATCATCTGATAGCATTCTAAATAAATATTTTTCATCAAAGTAATTAAATCTAAAGTCCCATTTAAACATAAGCATAACGTAGAATGGAAACACTGGAAGTTGTACAGGATGTACTGAAAACTCTATTTACAGGAACTTTCAAGAATAAATTTTATATTTGTATACAGGTAAAAGAAAAAATACTAGGGAGCATCTACAGTTTATCTTTTCTTATTCTTTTCTTACTCTTTCTGAGTATACTGGTACTAACACTGCCTGTAACAATAAAACGTTTTCCATTCTTGGAATAAATTATGAATTTTCTCAGCTATCAGTGGCCATATTCAAACTGCTAAAATATTGAAGATTGATTCTTTTTGAAAGGATGCAATGCTTTGATATCTTATTGTGATTCTTGGAATTATTTCTTGTGAAATGAGTAATAAATGGATTTAGGCAGGAAACATAGATGGTGATGATCATTGGCTCTCTCTTCTGTCATGCATGCGTTTCCCTTTAAAATCCTTAAGATTCCTTCAATCCATGTACTCTTGATTACATAATTCTTGTATGTATTTGTGCTAATTATTATATCTAAATACAAAATAAAATAAGAATGTTTTTATTTCATTGCTCATTTTAGAATTATAACCTTAATTACATCGTTCTTTGTGTATGTATGCTATGCTAATTTTTATTATACCTGAACGCAAAACAAAATTGTAATGTTTTCATTATATTGCTCATTGTAGATTGTTAGTAATACAGTGTTTTCCCATTTACATATCGAAGTCTTCAGCTCCTGAGTTGCAATCTTTGGAATGAAGAATTGGATGCTTATTTGGCCACCTACAGCCGATTTTGCCTAAGGGTTGGCCTTATGTGTTTGATTACTTCTACATATTTAAGGCATATGCTTTTTGAGAAAGCACACTACATATTTTTAGAATTTCATCACTCAAGGCCACAGCTGGTTAATACCAAACACCACTCATTTCCAAACTTTTATTGACTATTAAAGTAAAATTCTGCATATCACAGAACAGATATTCTTATGCTCAATTAATGTCCAACATAAAAACAAGCAAGGACTAACAAAAAACAAGGTGCTATACATCTCAGCTATTGTAAAGTACTCATGGAGCGAGTAGCAAATCTTCCTTCATTTTCTTTCTCCCTAACATTTTACAAGAAATGGCATACCAAAACAGTGTGAATATTCAGACATGTGTCTTCCAAAATTTCAACACTACTAAAAATCCGTGGAGGCTAAATTTATTAAATTGTCTTACATTGAGGAAGTGCTGATAGTAAGAGTGTGGCCTAAATTTTTCCCTTTTCCTCACCCCCTCTCCATAACCCATTTCCAAGCATTTCCTTCACTATCACACATTTGCCTGAACTTTACATAATGCCAGTGCAGGGGCAGTATGGACCTAATGTTGAGCATAATATTTACAGTATTTAAAACATCCAGTCATAAAAGTCCTCATATACTTTCTTTCAAAAATGCTTGAAAAAAACACTGAACACTAAAACTCTCCAGTGTGCAAAATGTTTTAATCGTCCACAGTTTCCATAAAAGAGCTAAAAGTTTGATTTTCAGAATAAAAATAGTTTCTTAACAAAGGCAATGTAGAAATAGTTCAAACTACTTAATCTTGATAGAAATTAAGTTCCTAAGAGATGGTTCCCATATGCAGGGAAGAAAATGCTTTGCTGCCTTTGCATTTGCCTGGCACTTGGGGCCTATTTAATACTTCATATACTTGGATGTAAGCGCAGCTAGCACATAGTTACAACGGTAGAGAGAGGCGGTATTGGGGTAGATATAATCTGAGTGTTAGCAGAATGTCTCATAATTGTTATTTTCTAGGTTTTACCAAGCCCAGATCACAGGAAAGTTAAGCGGTATGGCTGTACAAAACACTTCCTACATAATAATCTTTACAGTCTGAGACAAATTGTGAGGAGAAATTTACTCCATTAAAATTCACACTTATAATACACAAGATTTGGTTTTATAATACTAAAAACTGCTTTATACATGTGGGCTACTATTTTAGAAGACTCAAAAGAATTTTTTAGACTTCTTGTGTTGGTAATTCCACTAAAGTAATTGATTCTTCAATTAAAGTATGTCTTAAATGTGTCATAGAATGCTATCATTCCTAATTTAGACTTATACCTGTTATCAAATGATTATATAGGGAGGTGTTTATTTTGACAAATAACTTGATTCAATCTAGTAAGAACTCAGTTTTACAGTCTGTCGAGAGTAAGTGTGAATAAAACACAAGCTATCAGTGATAATATCACGTGACCTTGCTCTCTCGTCAAAGGCCACTCACATTCATTTCACCTACTTTTCACGTTTACCCAATAAGGTAACTATAGAACACTTTGTGTTTTATGCATCTTGGCTGCCTCCATTCCTCCATCTGTCATGCACAAGGACTTAATATTATGTCTGGCAATGATGGTGACATTGAAGTTGATGATAACTCACCCCCCAGCACTCAGTGAGACTGTATCATTATATTAGGTTATTAAATCTGAAGTGTCCAATCTGATTTTAAACTTTTAAAATCAAAAGTTTAGTTTATTATGTCTCAAACAAGAAGCAGTACAATTAATTAAAGTGTGCACCTAAACTATCAACACAGCTTTGCCATCTTAACAGTAGCTTGCTTATGCCAGCAGAAAAGAAGCCTGGAGAGCTAGTGGCAATGAAATTGTGAAAGGTATTTTCCACAGCTTATTGAGAATTAAATATTTTTCATTGCAAAAAGTGGTCCAAAGCCTGGAATAAGTGATAGTCAGTTGGTGCAAGGTCTGGTGAATACAGTGGATGACTGAGAATTTCCAAGTCCAGCCTTTGTAGTTTGAGCAGCGTTGTTTGTGCAACGTGTAGTCAAGCAATGTCTTGCAAGAAGATTGATCTGTCTCTGTTGACCAATCTTGGCTGCTTAATCACAGGCATCCTCATCATTTTGTCAAATTGGTTGCAGTAGACATCTGCTGTAATCAATTGACCAGATTTCATGAAGCTATAGTGGATAATACCAGCACTGGAATACCAAACAAATGCCATTAGCTTTTTCTGATTAATATTTGGTTTTGGATTGTGCTTTGGCATTTCATCTATATTCAACCATTGTGCCAGATGCTTGTGATTGTCAAAAAGAATCCATTTTTCATCACACATAACAATACAGTGTAGAAATTGTTCACTTTTATGTAGTGACAGCAAAAATAGGTAAGCTTCGAGGCGATTTCTTTTCTGAAGCTCATTTAATTCTTGCGGTACCCATCTATCCAGCTTCTTTACTTCACCCATTTGTTTCAAATGGTTCAATCTTTTGGAACAGTAATGCCAAACCTTGCTGCTAATTCACCAATAGGCTGAAATGGATTCGCTTCCATTACAACTTTCAGCTCATCATTATCCACCTTGCTGTCAGGTTGCCCACCTGGCTTACTTTCAAGATTAAAATCACCAGAACAGAACTTCTCAAACCATCGATGTACTGTGCGTTTACTATTCACATCCCTCCCAAACACTTCGTTGACATTTCGAGCTGTCTGTAATGCATCGGTTCCACCACAGAACTCATATTCGAAAATAACGCAAATTTTTGACTTATTCACGGTTTTATAAAAATGTCTCTAAAAAAATTTGAAAGATAATCACAAGACAAACAGTGCATTTGAAAAAATGAGGATGTACTTTCACAATAAAAATAAAATAAGAAGAGTCGAAGTGAAATGTCAGATGTCAGAGTTATCAACTGCCAAACTTAGTACGTAAGGAAATCGGACATTTCATACTTAATAACCTGATACTAAACTAGATTCATGGACATACTCATGATACCCTGCGGAAATCAACTGTAGGATTTGTGAATTACCAGGAAGCTACCACATATGAAGCATTATTAACCATTCTAGGTCAGGATGTTGACTCTTGTGGCAGGCACTTTCAGAACCCAGAGCTTTGGCTGAGGTAATATTAAGTAGCGGTATAAATACTTGGCACCTCTAATATATTTACTCAGAAAAGATCATTCCAGCTCTCTTTACCATTCTCTTCTAAATCCTTTATGATGATTCCTTACCTCAATTAAAAATAGAGACATAGACTCAAAGATTTTTGAATTTACTAATGACAGGGTAAGGTCAATAGCACAAACATTAGAGTTTCCAAGCTTATCATTATTAACACGAAATAATCAAGAAATGAAATAAAAGGAAATACAGGAAATAAATAAAAAAGAAGTGCTAATATACGTGACTTATGATCTAAAGGGTAGCAACCTATGTGTAATGACCAGAAGTGATGTAATGATAAAATTGCACAAAGGTGTGAGACATAGTGCCTCTGTAAGCACCGTGTTACTGAGTAAGAAAAAAGAGGAACCTCAAAGATATGGGGGCTGTTTTTCTACATGACATCAGGTTGGTCATTTAGTTAAAAAAGTAAACTGGTTTTATATCATTTAGAAAATAAATAATCCCATTGACTTTTCGGTTTGTTGCTGTCATTAGACCATAGCCTGAGAAAAAACCACAAGGTTTTAACAGGATTTTAAAAGTTTATCTTTACTAACCAGTTAGAAAACAAGTGGAAGTAGAGAGTAAGGTGAAAAGGAAGGGCATAGATCCCCAACACACAAGCATTGCTAAATATTTTCTACACCGTTGAGTATAGTTACTCTTGTGAATATGCTCCATGATTGTCCATGAATCTTTCTCACTGGACTCAAGCGTCCACTGTGTTCTCTAGCGCAGTGGTCTCTCATACTGTAACGGGCATGCGATCACATGGGCATCTTGTTCACATGAAGTTTCTGATTTCTGAGGTCCAGGCTGCAGGTGATGCTGCCCATCCAGGGACCACACCAAATAGCACTGCCCAGGCAATCCACATTAGCTTAAGGGGGAATCTTAATAGCACAGATCTTTCTTCTTGTCCCACAACAGATTATTGTGAAGAGGTTAAGTATTTTCCCTAATTAACCTTCTAATTCCCAAAAAATAAGATCTCCACTGCAGGCAGATAGCATTATGAAAATGACTTTTGCAAAAATAAAACAGTGCTATAACAAACTGTGACCCTGCAATATCTTCAAGGCAGACTAAAGCAGAAGTAAAGGTTGTTTCATGACTGAATCTTCAAACAAAGGTGATGAAATTATAGAACTGAAGGCTGTCTATCTGCACACCAGGGCTCTATAGAAATGTGATTTTTTCACAAATGAGTTGTAGCAGCAGATGTCTTGTTTTTCAAGTGAAATCCCTCATCCTTCTCTATATTTAATATCCAGATATGAGAAACAGATATATGGAAAAGAGAATCCCTTTCCTCAGACATTGCCCATGTGTAATGATGCTAGGAACCCTGTAAGTACCTCTGGGAAAGCCCTTGGATATGAAAACAGCTTTTCCAGGAGAAAAGTACTGTCACCTTAAACCAAAGCCGAGATTAGGGCCTCACACATAAAGCAAACCACAAAATGAGACTTTGCCGATCAATACTGGTTTTCAGCTCAATTAACTCTGTCCCTTCCAGTCCATTTACCACACTGTTGCCACCAGTAACTTTGTTTAAGTATCATATTTCTGGTGTAACTCTCCTGCCCAATAAAACCTTTAATGCTTTCTACTGCTTTAAGGAAAAAAAACACATTTATTAGCATAACATTCAAGATTTAGATTTAAGCATGGATTCTAATTTACTCTGTATTAGAAATCTCTTGACTATTCATGTTTTATTTTCTCCAACTCCAGAATAAGGACATATTTTGGGCTGAAAGAAATTTTACTTGCTAAGAAATGAAACTTGAGTCACTTTTTTCCTCCCATAAATTTGTTACTTTGAAGCATCACTGAGAAGTTTTATAATCTATTTAGCTTTTTATTTAGATTTTTTGTTGGTTTTATAAAGGGATTCATACTTGTTTTATTGTTTCAATTTCATTTTCATTCAAATATTATTGTTTTCCCCTATCAGTGTTGGTCATATTAAATTAGTTTATAAATCAGTATGTATGTTATATGCAAGAGTTACAGAATGTTAACTCAATTAAAAGTATTAACATATTATTAGAGCAGGTACAATGGATAAAAAAACTGTGGAATATAGAGGGAGTGTTTGGTTGGAATAATGCTTCCAATTAACAAATGTTTTAATTTTATTATTTGGTTTGTTGACTCCATTCAATTACTGTTGTTGAAATTACAAAACTATAAAATAAAATAAAAATCATGATCCTATCATAAGAAAATTGGCAAACACAAGAAGAATGTCAAAAAAATTATAAAGCTGCTAATATAAAGCCATAATCTGCACATACTTTTATATACTTCCAAATATACATCTATACATGAACTATGAATTTACAAAATAAAGGCTTGCTTTGCCCCAGGCAGTGTACTAAACACTTTCCTTATATATCCTTATATAATCTTCACAGCTACTTCAAGGGGTAGACATTATTCTCATTATTTTTCAGATAAAATAACTGAGATTTAGAGAAGTTACAAATTATTCCACTGCATTATGCCATAATTTATTTAGCCAAGTTTTTATTTTTCGAAATTCAGATTTTTTAAAAATCTTTTCACTGCCACAAACAGCTCAGAGTAAGAATAATTGTCCAAACTATAGTGTCAAATAAAAAATTAAGAAGAGCAGGAACAAAACTTTATTAATGTAGTTTTACCAGTTCTCGGATAAATGCTCACATCTCCACTTTGGCTTCTTTTTGTCCAAAACAGTATTGCAGCTTAAAATCACAATCTGCTAAACACTGTGTGTGTGTGTTTTATTTAGTTCCCACAATTCTGTAGAGCAGATACATTATCCCCATTTTACAGAGGAGGAAACTATGAGTCAGTGAGTTTAAGTAGCATGTCCAAGGTCACAGAGCTGGTATACAATACACTTAGACTACAAACCAGGTCTGTCCTGCTGCCTGGCTTTTCACCAGCACATCAAATTGCTTATTACTCCACCACAGTCTCACCAAACATTGGAAACAGCAAACCTCAGCAAACTGACACTCTGCACCCTCCATTTTGAGCCCCTGATCTTTCTACGCCCCTACCAAAATAATGTCCATGCCCTTGAAATGCGTAAGGAAATCTACCGTCTATTTGGACTTAGTTATCTTTATGTTTGTTTTTAATTTTTCTCTCATCCATATTCCAGATCTCTACACCATGGGTACACACTTCAGCTTTTCAGTAAATATTCAAGTGGCCACGAAGATGAAGGAAATAATTGTATCACCTGTCACTGTTGGATTGCTTTGATCATAAAAATGCAGACCAAGCACTTTTTCATCCCTCTATGAATTGTATTTCTTTTGAAAAACAAACAAACACCTCATGTATTCACTATTAAATTGGAACTAACTGATGAGCACACATGTGCATAGAGGGAAGTAAAACTCAATGGAAATGATTAGGCGGAGAGGGGAGGAGGGGATGGGCAAAACCTAACTAAACAGTACAATGGACACTACCTGGGCAACAGGCACTCCTATAACCCTGCCTCAAGAATTACAAAAGCAATCCTTGTAACCAAAAACGTTTGTACCTCTTAATACTTTGAAAGAAAAAGAAAAGAGTTGTATTTTCTTTTAAGCAAAGGCATTGCAAACAAAGATGACTTTAATATTGAAAGTAATTTTTGTGATGAAATTTGTTTTCCTATTGAATGTATTGTTAATCATTAAGTAGTCAATGTCTTTATACACTTTTTAACTTCATAATCTGTCAAAAATTCATTTTGCCATAATCACTTTCCTTTGGTCAGTATTTTTCTTTCCTTTTACTTTCAAGCAATCTGTAAAATGCCTTTTGCAGTTTTCTTCTGTAAAAAGAATACAACATGATTTTTTTAAAAGCCGATCTATTTACTGTTCTTGTTTTTGCAGTTTAAAAGTTCATGGCAAAATAGTATAATGAGAAAATTTTAGTTTTGAACATTTTGAGGTGAGGGAATCTCAAACACACACAAAATAAAGAAAATAATATAAAAAACTTCATTTATCACCCAATTTCAACGAGTATCAGCAATTAACTTTTTTTCATTCTGTATCCCAACACACTTTTTTCTTGAATAACCTTAACAGATATTTTTGATTTATTCACATTTTTTGAATATTTGATAAATATATAAACTATTTCTGTACCCGATTTTCTTCCTATTTTCCCATTTTCTGCTTTTTACTGAATCAAAATTTTAAGTTCCTTTTCATCTTCTTGTATGTTACACATTACATTTCTATTTTTTCAGTGATTACTCCAAAAATTTATCATTTTTATAATGAACAAAGCCTAAAGTTAATCAATATCTTTTTTCTGCTACTGAATACCTTAAAAAGATTTAACTCCTGTATCTTAAACAAACGTTATTATTTAGTATTTTATTTTTACTTTTTTCAAACCCTCAGGTAATTATTTTTAATTTACATGGCCAATGTTTATTTTATGTTTACAACTTTTTTCATTGTGGGTGCAATTTCCTTCTTCAAAATTCTACTTTGGTCATTGTCTCAGTGATGATCTGGGAGTAGTAACCACTTGTAGTTTTACTTTGTCTGAATCTGCCTCTACTTCACACTCACTCTTGAATAATAGCTTAACTAACTAAGTAGTCATTTTATTCTCTTGTACTAACAGTATCAAGCTTTTAATTTTGACGAAGTACAATATATCAATAGTTTTCTTTTATGGATCATATTGTTGGTGTCATATCTAAGAAATATTTGTTTAACTCAAAGTCACAAAGATTTTTGTCTTATAAAGTTTTATCATTTTAAATATTTTATGGAAGATGTAATGAATACATTTGTTGCAAATGGAAATTCAATTATCCCATCACATTTATTGAACAGACTATTATTCTTCACTAAATTTCCTTTGCATTGTCAAAAATCAATTGTTTATATGGGTGGATCTATTACTGGACTTTTTATTCTGTTCCACTGATCCATTTGCTTATCTTAATGCTAGTATCGTGTCTTGATTACTACAACTTTATAAATTTTGAAATTAGGCAATGTGAGCTCTTGAACTTCATTCGTTTTCAGAGTTTTAGTTATTTTACTCATGTGTATGTCTGTATGAATTTTGGAATCATCTTGTCAATTTCTAAAAAAAACTGCAGAGATTTTGGCAGGGATTGGGTTGACTATATATATCAGGTGGAAAGAATTGGCATATTAACAACATTGAATCTTCCAAGCTATGACAAAATGTATCTCTACATTTATATTTTTTTAAATTTCTCTCAGCAATATTTTGTCATATTCTGTTTATAGGTCTTGCACATATTTTGGAAGATTTATCCCTAAGTATTTAATATTTTCAATGTATGGTTTATTTTTTAATTTCAACATCCCTTTGTTCATTAGTAGTATATGGAACCTTGCTTAAATTTTGTATATTAATCTTATATTACGTATCATTGATGAAACAGCTTAATAGTTCCAGGAGATTTGGGGGGCAGATTTTATGGATATTCTATGTAGATGGGCAGACTATCTCAAATAAATATAATCTTACTTCTTTGATTCTCATCTGAATGACTCCTGTTTCTCCTTTTTGCCTTACTGTACTAAAACTTTTAGTATAGTATTTAATATAGATGGTGACAGCTGACATCCATGTCTTGTTGCTCTTGATCTTAGTGTGAAAGCATTTAACATTATTAAGTATGATATTAATTATATTTTTTCATTGATGCTCTTCATCACTTTTAGGATGTTTCCCTTTTTTTCTATTTTGTTGAGAGGTTATTTATTTATTTTTAAATCTGGAATGGAAGTTTGATTTTATCAAATACTTTTGATGAATCTATTGAGATGATTATATGTTTTTTCTTCTTAAATTTGCTAATATGGTGAACTGTATTGATTTTGGAGAATGTTAAACCAACCTTCCATTCTTGGTCTAAAACCCCATTGGGTGAAATGCACTATCATTTTTATGTATTGTTTTGTTTAATTTACTAAAATTTTGTTCAGAATTTGTGATTCTATGTTCATGAAGGATAGTGGTGTATAACTTTACTTTCTTTAAGCGTTTTTGTTTGGTTTTGATATTAATGTAACACTAGTCTTATTGAATGAATTATGGATCTGGAAGAGTCTGTGTAGAATTATTATTTTATCCTTAATTATTTTATCCTGTGTATTATTGTATCCTAAATGTTTAATAGCATTCACCTCTGAAGACATCTGAGCTTGAAGTTTTCTTGTAAAGATTATTTTTACTATGATTTCAATTTTTTAAATAGACATAATACTGTGAGTTGTCTATTTTTTCTTGAATGAACTTTAGTAGCTTGTGTTATTTCAAAAAATTGTCTATTTCATCTAATTTGACAAATCTGTTGACATATAGTTGCTCATAATAGCATCATACTGTCATTTTAATACCTGTACAGTCTATGGTGGTACCACCTTTCCATTCCATGCATCAGTAATTTGTGTCTTTCTCTCTCTTTCTCTCTCTCTTTCTCTCCTTGTCTTTTTCTCTCATTCTCTCTCTCTCCTTCTCTCTCTTTTTCCAGATTAGTCTGGAAAGAAGTTTACAAATTTTTGTGATACTTTTAAAGAACCAATTTTCCATTTTTTTTTTATTTACTCTATTGATTTTGTTTTCAATTTCATTGATGCTGGCTGTAGTCTTTATTACTTTGTTTCTTACTCTTTCTTGAGTTTTTGTTTGTTTGTTTCTTTTTTAAAATTTTTTTTAAAAAACAGCTTTATGTAATTCACATACCATATAATCATATTATCCACCTTTTACAAGCATACCATTCAATAATACAAAATATATTTGCAGGGTTGTGTAACCATCACCACGGTCAATTTAAGAACATTATATCTTCCCAGAAATAAACCCTGTACCAATTAGCAGTCAGTTAACATTTTCCCTCTATTCTCTCCATCCCTACCCCTCAGCAACCACTAATCTTTCTGTGTCTATGGATTTTCCTATTCTGGTCATTTCCTATAAATTATACCCTACATATTCGGTCTTCTTGCACTTAGCATGTTTTTGATGTTCATCTGTGTTGTAGCATGTCTCAGTACTTCATTCCTTTTTATTGCCAAATAATATTTTGTGTGTGTGTGTTTTATTTCAACATATTATGAGAGTACAAATGTTTAGTTTATGTGCGTTACCTTTCACCCCTTCCTTCCCTCGCCCGGAGTCAAAGCTTCAAGAGTGTCCATCCCCCAGATGGTGCACATCACACTCATTATGTGGGTATATACCCATCCCCTCCTCCCCCCTCCCATCTGCCCGATGCCCGATAAATGTTATTCCTATATGTGCACTTAGGTGTTGATCAGTGAAACCAATTTGCTGGTGAGTACATGTGGTGTTTATTTTTCCATTCTTGGGACACTTCACTTAGTAGAATGCATTCCAGCTCTATCCAGGAAAATATAAGAGGTGCTATATCACTGTTATTTCTTATAGCTGAATAGTACTCCACAGTATATTTATACCACATTTTATTAATCCACTCATGTATTACTTGGGTTGTTTCCACATCTTTGCAATAGTGAATTGTGCTGCTATAAACATTCGAGTGCAGGTGTCTTTTTTATAGAGTGTCTTTTGTTCTTTTGGGTAGATGCCCAGTAGTGGGATTGCTGGATCAGGTGGTAGATCTACTTGTATTGCTTTAAGGTATCTCCATATTGCTTTCCACAGCGGTTGCACTAGTTTGCAGTCCCACCAGCAGTGTAGGAGTGTTCCTATCTCTCCGCATCCACGCCAACATTTATTGTTTTGTGACTTTTTGATAAAGGCCATTCTCACTGGAGAT
>CAUYRT010036749.1:0-81078 GCA_963574885.1 Lepilemur ruficaudatus
GGCCTGTTTGTTTGTTTTTTAAATACAATTCAGATCACAAAAACAAAAAACAATTCAATTCCTTGGCTTTCTTGCAGTTTGCTATCGTGGTCTCCCAGACTGAAATAAAGGTTGTGTGAGGGTTGATTTGCTCAAAGTGTAAAAATCTACCGTTTGTTCTCTGCCATGTAGACTATACCTAAACCTTCTTCCAATGAAACAGTTCTTTAAATATTTAAAATGATCTGCTCTGTCCCATCTGAATTTTCACAGTAGGGTAACAATTTTCCAGACCTTTCTTCGGTCAGGCATCCAACAAGGCTAAAATTGTCTTTTAATTACTGAGAATAAATTTATTCCCTAGCTTTAGGTTTTGTTTGTCGGGAAACAGCTTTTGAAGATGCAAAGCCATTTGCTTCCTGATTCGATTTTCAAAGCTTTGCATATATACTATTTAAATAGAGAAAGAATTGTTTCAGAAAATGTGTGTTCTTTGTTTAATTGACTGTTTGGTACCCTGCAGTCTCTGCCTGCAGGCAGTGGGACGAATTCAGAAGGCTAAGCATGTAAACATCCTGTACTTTGGAACGACTGCTGTATGGAGTAACAGCGTAGTACAACAGGCTCTTCAACTTGGGCTGTGGCAAACCCTGAAATCAGTGAGGCTTCCTTAAATTAACCCCCCAGGGGCGAAGCATGTCCGTTGTGCAAGTCTGAGATTGATGTGCCTGCAGTCCTGTATTATCCTTATAGGGTAACATGGCAAACTATGGTGGCCTCTTACTTGGGGTATCCTAGGTGCTATGCTTGGAATTGATGGGAAAAACTGATTGTTGTTCCAGACTCTTAAACCGTATTTCAACCCAAACAGCCATGCTTTAGCTATTAGGTCATTAAGTATGAAATATTTGATTTCCTTAAGTAAATTGACAGTTGATATCGCTGACATTTCACTTTAAAACATTGTTTTTTTTTTTTTTCCTATTATGAAGATACATCCTTGGTCTTTCATATGCACATGTTGGCTTATGATTATCTTTCACATTTTTTAGAACAATTTTTATGAAACCACAGATAAGTCAAAAATTTGCGTTATTTTTGAATATGAGTTCCATCATGAAACCAATGCTGCACAGACAGCTCGAAATATCACCCAGTTGTTTGGGAAGGATGTGGCTAATGAGCACATAGTATGTCGATGGTTTGAGAAGTTCGTTCTGATGATTTTAATCTTGAAAATGAGCCACGTGGGCGACCTGAGACCAAGGTGGATAACGATGAGCTGAAAGCTGTCGTGGAATCCATCTCAACCTATGTGTGAATTAGCAGCAAGGTTTGACATTACTAGTCCAACAATATTTGAAACAAATCAGCAAGGTAAAGAAGCTGGATAGATGGGTTCTGCATGAATCAAACAAACATCAGAAGAGAAATCGTCTCAAAGCTTGCCTTTCTTTGCTGTCGCAACATAAAGGCAAACCATTGCTACACTGTATTGTTATGTGTGATGAAAAATGGATTCTTTTTGATGATCTCAAGCATTCAGCACAATGGTTGGATAAAGATGAAATGCCGAAACACAGTCCAAAACTGAATATTCATCAGAAAAAGCTAATGGTGTCTGCTGGCATTATCTACTACGGCTTCATGAAACCTGGTCAGTTGATTACAGTGGATGTCTATGCAACCAATTGGATGAAATGATGAGGATGCTTGTGATTAAGCAGCTCAGATTGGTCCACAGAGACAGGCCAATCCTCTTGCAAGACCTCATGTCGCACAAACAATGCTGCTCAAACTATAGAACCTGGACTTGGAAACTCTCTGTCATCCACTGTATTTACCAGACCTTGCACCAACTGACTACCACTTCTTCCAGACTTTGGACCACTTCTTACAAGGCAAAATAGTCAATTCTCAACAAGCTGTGGAAAACGCCTTTTGCAATTTCATCGTCACTTGCTCCCCAGGCTTCTTCGCTGCTGGCATGAGCAAGCTACCGTTAAGATGGCAAAACTGTGTCGACAGTTTAGACGCACACTTTGATTAATTGTACTGCTTCTTGTTTGAGATATAATAAACTAAACTTTGATTCAGAATTAGACATTTCATATTTAATGATCTAATATTTCATATATTATTTTCAAAATAAGTTCTGCTTTATTTTTGAACTAAAAAATATTTTTTATTTTACTTCCCCTCCCTCACTCCTGTGTTTGTTTTTAAAGCACTAGTGTAGTAATTAAGGTAACTAATTTTGAAGTGAAAATTAAATAGATTCAGATCTGACTTTTCCAATTACTAGTTTGATGACTTTAGTGTCTTTGAACCATGGTTTTCTCATCTGTCAAAAGAGCTAATAACATTCATAAGGTTGTTTTGAGGATTAAATATGATAATAACAACCTGTTCATCCTTTTAGAAAAGGTTTATTCTCTTGGCTTCCTTGATACCACCAAATTCTCTGTTCGTTTGGGTAGGATAAGAAGAGCAAACCACCCTGATTGATGTAGAGTAAAAACTTTATTATAAGGATTACATCTTATGCAATTTCATGAGCTGGTGAGACAGTCAATATAAGGCTGGTTTTTTGTTTGTTTGTTTGCTTTTTGCTTTTGTTTTGTTTTTTCCTGCCTCCAGCGCGGGCCAGCAGCCAGGAAGGAAGAAGGGTGGCGAGGGCGGGAGGAGCAAAGGCAAACTGGAGGCCCGGTCCGTGTCTTAGTGCCTCCGGCCTCCGTGATGGGGCCCGCAGGCTGGGCTGGGTCCTTACAGCAGGCGCCTGCGCACGTGTCTGGCCCAGGACCCTGCAACACGGCAGACAGAGGTATGGAGGGAGCTGGAGGTGCCTGCGGGCCTGGCCCCCCGCCCCACATACCAAGGTGAAAGCAGATCAGCACTAATTTGGTACCAAGTAGTGTTAACTGCTCCCTCACTCTCCTGAACCTTCTTGTCTTTACCTACACCACCTCCACAGGTGATCTGACCATCCTGGTGGCATTGAATGCCACCTCTATGTTGATGACTCCCTGGTCTACCAGTGTGTTCTTTGCCCTGACTTTTCTACAGCTGATGTTGTTGTGCTGGAGCTTGAATGGCACAGACGGGAAAGCCCACCACTAGCACCCTGCCCCTCACCACCGACAGACGTGGCTCGCAGGCAGTGGCGTCCTTTCCCTGTCTGCTGGGTGGGGCTCATAATCTTTTCAGAGACTCCAGGCAGCTGCTACCAACTAATCATAATTGACACGTGAGCTGAATTATCACTGTCCCTAGAGGAAGAGGTAGAGCTTGTTGAGCTGGAACCTAATGAGGACAAACAGGAACATCTAAGTAATCAGGTATAGAGGTAGAGGAAGTGAAGGTTTGGCTTAGCAGACACCTGTGTAAAAAGCACTTAGGAGAATTGATTGATAGCAGGTTTCATATGAGCACAGATTACAGTGTGTGTGTCAGGGTTCACACACACACACACACACACACACACACACACACATTTATACACAAAGCCTAAAAGGTATTGATAGAAATAATAGTGTACAAGGGCTCTATGGGCTCTTCTCTGGTTCTATACGTAGCATAGAATTATTTTTTCTAGACATGCGAAAAATTATGTTGGTAACAGAGATTGAATTGAACCTGTAGATCACTTTGGGTAGACATTTTAACAATGTTGACTCTGCCAGCCCATGAGCATGGTATGGTTTTCCACCTGTTTACATCCTCTGCTATTTCCGTCCTCAGTGTTTCATAGTTCTCCCATAGTGTCTCACCTCCTTTCCTTCTCTGCTTTGCACCGAGGAGGCCACAGTAGGGACTTGGCCTGCAGTGTGAGGGTCGTAGCTTAAGAGAGTCATCAGCAAACAGTTTCCTGCCATTCAGAAGGTGTGATGGAGATGGCCGGGAAACTTGCATGCGTATTCCAGGAAGAACACTGTGCAAATGCAAGGGGACTTTCGGCCTGGTAAACAGAGCCTTAGGGCACACGGTAACTTTCTTCAAGCATTTGATGTGTTTGAAGACGTGGGAATAAACTTGTGCTAAGGACCCACACAAACCGAGCTCCCACCACGGAGAGATGTCAGCTGCACTTGAGAAAGAGCAGCCTCCCAGTGCCAGGGATCCCACGCTGCCAGCCACACCGCCAGCGGGCAGGGAAGATACAGAGATCAATTCTGCTTGTCAAAGATGCAAAAAATTCATGCATCCCACGTGGGGTTGTGGACTAGATCCATGGTTTCCTCAAACCTTGCAGCTTTAAAACATTTAGGTTTCTCTGTTCTAGTGTAGACTTACTGAATCACAGTCCTCTGGGGATAAGACCTGGAATCTGTGTTATTTAACAACTCTGACTTGATTCTCACTCGCCAGGCGGACAGGTGTGGGAATACTGGATTAGATGATCCGTAAGGGCCTCTCAGACTTCTGTGGTTCTGGTCCAGGCGCCTGTGACGGGGCAGTGTGCACAGTGAGAGGAGAGTGCAGTCCTGAGCCGGAAGGCACAGGTTCAAAACCCAGCTCTTCTCCCACTAGCTGGGTGATTTTGAGCAAGTTTCTGTATCTCAGTTTTCTCATCTGTTAAACAGTATAAAAATAATGTCTGCTCTTAGGGTGTTGCAGATGTAAATGAGTGAAGGGTAAAGTGAGCATAGCAGTGCTTACATGTGGCTAGTATTTTTTTTTTTGTATGCTGGAAGATGACAAATCCACGTAAGGGACAATTTGATTAATGGATGTTTAAGAAATGGGGGAGAGAGAACTTAAAAACAAATACCTTATTGTTTTTACTTTCATATTATTAACTATCTTTCAAACTAGTTCCAACTTTAGTGAACATTATCATGCAGAACATATGTAAATATTTCTTTGAGTGTTGCAAGGTTGTCAAAGCATCAGTGTGAATATGAAGTTTACTTTCTATTAAGGAAAAATAGTAAAAATTGCAGGGAGTAAAAGAGAACAGAAACTGGCTAAACTGAAGCTTCTAGTTGGCTGAGGTCTTTGTGCAGAAGAACTATATCATCTAACTTTTTTTTTAATTACATGGAATGTGCAGATCTTGAGTATACAATGCGATGAATTTTGGTAAATGAAAATACTCTATAACTACTGTCTCAAATCTAGATACAGAATATTTTTTTACTCTAGAAAATTCCCTTTTCCCCAAAAGCAACACTGTTCTGAATTTTATTAATACAAAACAGATTTGTTGTTCCTGAGTTTTCTGTGAATGTGATCATACAGTGTGTGCTCTTTGATATCTGACTGCTTTACCTATGTTTACCTATGTTTCTGAGATGCATTTATGTTGTTGCATTAATCAGTAGATTTTTAAAATTTGCGAGCATTATTCCATTGTGTGAATACACAATAATTTGTTTATCAATTTTTGTGTTGATGGACGTTTGGATTCTTTCAAGTTTTGGGCTGCTAGAAACATTCTTGTAAAAATCTTTTTTAAAAAATGCTACCTTTTTTTCCTTCTTGGGTAGAATTTCTACTCATAGACATTATTAATTGTGGGGTACGTATACGCTTAACTTCATAAGAAACTATCAGTTGGTTTTCTAAAGTAGTTGTACCATTTTGCAATCTCTTCAGTAATGTGTGAATCTCACTTGTTCCATGTGATCATTCACATCTGATACTATTTTACTGGGTGTTAGCTTTTGTGATGGGTGAGAGATGGTATTTAATCATTTTAATTTGCATTTCTCTGGTAGCAGATGAGGCTGAACACTTTTTCATATCTTCTTTTGTGATATAGCTGATCAAGTATTGTGCTTTTTAAAAAAATTAGGTTGTCCTTTTATTATTGATTTGTGGGAGTTCGTTATACATTCTGGATACAAGTCCTGTATCCAATATATGTATTGCAAGTATTTTTTCCAAAGTAGTGGCTTACCTTTTTGTTTTCCTAATGATGTCTTTACAGGCAGAAGCTTTTGTTTTTCATAAAATCTAATTTATCACTTTCTAATGATCAATGCATTTTGTTTCCTAAGAAATTTAAGTTTATGAAGATATCCTTTGATATTTTTTCTAGAAGCTTTATAATTCAGCTTTTACATTTAAATCTATAATCAATCTTAATTTTAATGTATGTTGGGAGGTATCCTTAATCTTTGGTATTAGTCGAATTATATTTAGAATTGTTAGGTTCTCCTGTTGAATTTCCTTCTTTATCATTATAAACGTCTTCTTTCTCTCTGGCAAAATGTTTTGCCATGAAGCCTGTTTCTTCTGATGTTAATGCAGGCACTTCCACTTGCTTAAACTTGCTGTTTTCATGCTATGTCACTTTCTATCTTTTTACTTTCAACCTATAAGTGTACAAAGTGCCTCTTTTGAATTCAGTGAATATTTGGATCTTTTTATCCAATTTGGCAGTTTCGGACTTTTACTCAAAAGTTTAATCCATTTATACGTAATGTAATTATTGATCAGGTTGAATTTAGCTCTATCATTTGGTATTTGTCTTCTATTTGTTCTGTTTTCTATTTTTTCATGTTTCCTTTCCTGCCTTTTTTTGGGTGAGTTAAATACTTTTTATTATTCTATCTTATTTTCTCTGTATGCTTTTTAGTTTTCTTTATTTATATTTGTTTAGCAGTTGTTCTAAGGGATTGCTATACACAACCTTAAGTTATCACTGTTGATGTGGGGTTAATATTGCACCATTGCGTGTAAAATATGATAATCTTTCGACAATGTTGTTCTACTCTGACCTATTCTTGAGTGTTTGCTGTCATATATTATACATGCATATACATTATAAAAGCCATAATACACACAATACACTACTATAATGTTTGCTTTAAATTATTTTCTGTGTTCAAATAAAGAGGAATTTTTAAATATAGGTGTGCACATATTAAAGATGTCTGATGTCATTTTGTTCCTGTAGACTTGAGTTCATGTCTGGTGTCATTTCCCTCCACCTGAAGACCTATGTATCACGTTTCTGTAGCACACATGGGTCAGCAAACTCTTCTCTTAGTTTTTGTTTATTGAGAATGTTCTTGGTCCACCTTCAATTTTGAAGTATATTTTTGCTGGATACAGAATTTTGGATTGACAGGGCTTTTTGTTTGTTTCTTTCTTTCTTTTCTTTCACTACCTTTTGTTCCCTCAGCAGTTCAAGCCCGTTTCCCCTCTAGCCCTCTCTGCTTCCTGCCACTCTCCTGAAAACCCTGCACCAGTTCTTCACATCACAGGCTCGCGTCCTCTGGCTGCATTTCATATTTCAGAAAATTCTCTTGACCACTCTATTCAAAAATCACTCTTCGTCCCATTTACTTTCTTTCTAATTATCTTGTTTAATTCCTGTGTGACACTTTCACAACCCTTAATTATGTTTTTAAATTTGCTTACAAGTTTCTTATATCTCTCTTTGACGAGCTCCATAAGAAAATGTACTTGCCTGTCTCATTCTTGCCTATATTTTTGACATTCAGCAAAATATCTGACACCATTATAAAGGCTCAGTGACGTTTCTCTAAAGTAGAATAGATGCAGTTGAAGTCATGGGGACATCTAGCTTTGCTAGACTTGAAAAGACACATCGAGTAGTCACAGACAGTGAAACTCATCAGGACCATCTGTTTTGCAAACATCATACTAGGAAATATAAATACAAAAGTGATGCACCTTCAAGCTTTTCCAGATGCTTTGAGTTAGAAACAATCTTCTCTAGTTCCTCTAACATTTCACTTCATCCTCACTGCAGTACTTTTAATTGTCTGCCTTGCAACGTTGCTAATTGTACACAGGCCTTCTCTTTCCATTGGCATTGGGACTATCAGCTCCTTGCATGCAGGGGCTGTATTTTTCTAGCACATATCAGGCAATCCTGCAGAAATAACCTTTAGGTCTGCAAAGGTTTTAGAATACTCTTAATATGGTATTGTGCTGAAAATGAATACGAAAGTTAGAATTTGTGGTTTAATGATAAAATTCTCTAGTTCTCTAAGGAAAAAAGAGACATGTAATTCCAAAGTAATTAGGACTTCAACTGAGCATTAATAAAGCACTAAGTTCTCAGGACATGGTGTCATGTGTGGAGGAGGACTGTCTACCCTTTCTTTGCCTTTGTTCTTGTTTATATGCAATGACTTTCCAGTTTATAATCCCTGTAGTTTGCATTGCAATACAGTGCCAAATATTTCCTGCCCACGCCTCTGGCTGCAGAGCATGAGAACTATTACGGAAAGCAACAGATTGGAATATTTTTTAAGATTTGCTAGAGTTCTTAAAAATGCCCATTTTAAAACATAAATATTTATGCTCATTGCTAAGCAGACCCTCCATTTATTATGGGGAGACCTTTGATTAGCCTGTAATCTGAAGATACCCGTATAAATAGTAGTTACCATTTGTTATGACAAGATTGATGAAGAACTCTGGAGGCAGTAAAGTCTGGAGCTGGTTTTCATACTCTGATTCCAAACATAAAAGAGGAGAATGGGTCAGCCCTGGGTGAGCATTCAAACAACTCACACACTGGCCCAATAACTTACAGCCTCTGAGCTTAGGGACCAGGTAAACTTTCTGAGTCATGCACACCTGTGAAATGGAAAGACAATGTAAGCACAGCTGTTTTTATGGAATAGCTCTTTTAAAAAATAAGGTCCAGTATTATTCTGACAAATTCAAGTTCCCAAAAGGAGTGTGATTTTATGGAGTTCTGTTTAAAGTGTGAGTCTATGGTGGGGTTGGGGGTCAGGGTCTAAAACCTCTTATACATTTCCAAGCCCCATCTAAAGCTTATAGTATCAGAATTTCCAGAAGTTGTTCCTGGGAATCTGCATTTGACCATGCTCACTGGAGGATGCCTCCACACGCTGAAGTTTGAGATTCATCGCTCACGGCAGTGGAGAGTCAACAGTTGTCCATTTCGTCTCTGAACTGGCAGCTTGTGCCTAGGAAGTTGTGGGTCTCTTAGATCGCTTCCTAAGAAGATCCCAGATATTTGTGGTTTCACTGTGGTTTTTCCCCATAATTAAATTAACTGATAATTGAACAATTAGTCAAGTCAGTGCCCAGTTGTGTGATTGGAACAAAAACAAGTTAGTTCTCATACTAACCACGTAAGTTGGAACCATGTAAGTTCCCAATAGGTTTCTCTGAAGCGCGCTGGGCTGAAGGTGACTGCCCCCAGGAAGCTCTGTGCCCTGTTCAGTTACAGACGGGGGAACAGTTCTGACAACACCGTCACATTCAGTCAGTAGGAATCATTGGATTTGCTGTGATCAGAAAGTAACTTCATTCTTGTCCTTCCTTGGCCGGTTCAAATTGTCTCGTGAGGTTATTCATTCCCAACTTTTGGATAGAAACTAGGGCATGTTTAATGAATTTTCACTTACTTTTAAGTAGTAAAGAGTCTTTGCACATTTGTTAAACACACAAACCCTCCATTTCCTTAATTATGGCATATCCAGGATAGAGAAAATTTTAAAAATCTCCAAAATGTGTTAAAAGTTAGTTCCCCCTCTACCAGCTCAAGTCTGTGTGAGGCTGACTACTGGACATGGGAAAAGAGAGTGTAGGAGGTCTCTCTCTCTCTCTCTCTCTCTTTCTCTGCCTGGAGCTTTTGCTTTTCTTCTCTTACCTCGATGGGTGGCTTCTGGTTCCTCCAGGGCTGAGCTATGCAGAGTAGAAGGTTAGAAAGGCCCGGAAATCAAATTATACATCACAGATGCGTACAAAGCCAGCACGGATGCTGCTTGACTTGGCAGGGGTTGCAGACTGATTTTTCTTCTCATGAGGTGCTTCCCTAGCTTTGTTAGGGATCCTGCATTCCTTAAGATGGGCTAAGTACCTCCTCTCCAGTCACTTTAAGCACCTGGATGGCCCTCGGACATCTCCAGCATTTTTCTGCCAGCGTGTCATTGCCCTCAACTTCTAGCAGCCACTGTGGGTCGCATGTAAGACACCGTCCAGTCAGCGTCTCTCACGCGTGGTGCGCACAGACTGTGGGAAGCTTTCTCATGTCTTTTGTTCTGAGGAGCCCTGAGAACACAGGCCATGGCCAATTCTGTCACCTCTTATGCTTTGCCATCCGAGTAACCCACAAACCACAGTGGCTAGCCCTCGGATCTAGCCAATGGTGTGGGAGTCCAGCACACTGCTTCCCCAGCACGAGGATGTCCTCCCAGCCTCTCGGGTGGCCTGGCTGAGACCCTCCCCGCAGGCTGGCGCGGAAGCAGAGCTCCACACTCGCTGTGGAGGGCCTCACAGTGTTATTGTGGCTCTCTCTTAAAATGTCTCCGCCTATTTCCTTTTCAGGAAAATGGAGAATAACGTTGCCTCTTAGAAAGACAATGCTACGCATTAATCAGAAGAAAATGCTGCAATTGTGCAGTGCTGGCTTTCCCAATGGTGAAACAGAATTTTGCAGAAAACTAATAGCAACAGCACTCGCTTGCTAGACGTTTTAATATATCTTATTCACATAGTTCTGATGACACCCAGTGACGTGCTTGGCCTTGCCTTCAACTTACAGACGAAGACACTGGGCCGGAAAGCAGTTACGTGACTTCCTACATCACAGAACCAGGAATGATTAGAGCCAGGATCAAAATCGAAGATTCCAGATCATGACTGACTTTGCTTTTGTCTCTGCTCTCAAGGGACATGCTGTTAGGAGGAATACGTTCCACTGTGGGTCTGCGATCTGTGGCAGATGTTTAAAGTTGTTTAGTGGAAGCCGCTTTCTAACACAAGTTAATTCTGTCTGACTCAATATTGTAAAACTGTTAATATTTTTACTAAACTTCCTGAAAGCAAAGAGCATCTTATTCATCTCAGAATGCCTAGAGCTGGCCCAAAGTGGATGCTGTACTAACGAATTAATTAAGTGAATGAACAAGGGAATGAATATATTGTCTTCTAAATGCTCTGGTGGAAGGTAAGACTTCATGTGAACCAGACGGGTATATCATCCTTCTCCCGGGTATTTACATTTTATAAGATGATCTGAGAAGCAGCAAATAAACGAATGATGTCAAAGGCGAATTTCCAATTCTGCCACTGGAATCGAGGTGAGAAAGGAATTGGAACAGAGTTTTTCTCTAGCGTCTCAAATTCCATTGCAGAGATGACAGCCAACTGTGTCTGTATGCTTTAGGGAAAAAGTAGAATGCTGCTTTGTTTGAGTTCCACAACGCCCGGAAGCATTTCACCCCCGTTCAAAGACGGTTGCTCTAATAATTTCAGCCACCCAGAAATGGAATAGCTGCTTCTAACATATTCCTGCCCATGCTTCTGCTAAGGGGCCTGTGCTGTTCTCTGGAAGGAGGGATTGAAGTGTCGTTGGTGGGGTTGACCAGACGTCCTCGCAGACACTCCCTGGACTTTTGGGGGTGCTAGGATTCACCCAGGGGGTTGATGACGGGGTGCAGCTAACAAGGTCTGTCTGTTGTCCACAGGTCTGAGGCGCAATTACAGATGTACCATCTGCAGTGTGTCCCTAAACTCGATAGAACAGTATCACGCCCACCTGAAAGGATCTAAACACCAGACCAAGTAGGTACCTTTGTGCTTTCACTCTTCGGTATTTTTCTATGTAATTTTTAGCAAGGTGACTAGAGGCAAAATATTTCATTTATTTCAAAATAAGTAAATGGAAATTATATTTCTTTAGCTTTATAGTTTTCATGCTATTTATGCTTACTTGAAGAATGGTTTCTTCTCCCTGTTTTGGCACAAATAATAAGTTTTTGTATTTCCTTTTTAGGTTTTTCAAGGACAGTTCAGCACACTTTAGTGAACTTGAGGACACTTTTAGGTCTACATTGAGTGTTTTTAAATAAACGATGCTACTCTTATTTGTAGGATGTGCCAGACTTTGGTGTTGTGGAGACAAATTCTATGAATGTCTTTTACCACTTCCCCTTTTTGGATGAATGTTGTTGATTGTTATGGAAACTTAACAAATGCCCTGGCATATTAAATCATTTACATACATAGCTATTTCCAATTAAATGAAAGCTCATTCCAGTTTTTTCAAAGACTCTCATAATTTAAACTAGGAAAGGCTAATCAGGCATCATTTCACCTACATTTATACTATGCATCTCTTTAAAAACAATTTATATTAGTTTTGTGAGCATTTTTAAAGCAGCTGCTAGGGCTGTTAATAAAATAAGAAAAAAACAAAGAATGTCTCAAAAAGATGTAATTTCCCTGAACGTGATTATTTCATTTCTCTAATATTCATTAGGAGAATCATTTAACAGATTCAACTGTATTCAAACCTCATGAATAATGAATAATTCCTTCAAGAAACATTTATTGAGCGCCCACTATGTGTCAGACTCCGAGCCATGCGCTGGGGAAGAAAAGATTAATAGATCTAGTCCTGCTGCCTTTGGGCCCCCTGCCAGGCTGGGGAAATAGCCATGGAAACTCACAGATTGTTCTAGCACCACATGCGCACTCAAAGCTGAAAGCACGCACAGAGAGCGGCCAGCGCGAGCTTTACGGGACGTTAGTGCCGCAGTTGGGTGTTTGATCATGGGGTCACGGTCTAATTTTGCTCAGCATTATATCGCTGGTGCCTAGCGTAGCATGTGATACATTTTAGGTGCTTTATAAACATTTCTGATTGAATGAATGTGTGATTTCACATGACGAGTAACAATTTTCCAGGCGGGGATATGAGAAGGAGCACTGCAGTGAGGAAATTGTTTTGCAAAGATGCTAGACATAGGTCACAAGGAGTCTGGCTCAGGTGAGGAAATTCAAACCCGCAGTTATTTACTGACTCTTGGTTTTCCCCTCAATATTGTGCTGTTGTGGGAGGCAAAGCCAGTTTCATTGCTTCCTTCACTTGGATCCACCCAGAGGACTCTCATCAGGGTAATTTTTCAAAAAGACGATTTTCTCTGATTTGTTATGGAATGCCTAGTGTGCTCGTATTGATTATCAGATACTGCACCCCCAGTGGTATGTTTTCATTATCTCTCTAATTAGTATGTTGTAAGAGGCGCCATATACATTCGAATGAACCCGTATCTGATGTACAAACAGACACCTGCAGTAACAAATGACCATCTTTTGGGAGCACACATTCATTGTTCTTAATAAATAGAAACAAGCAACAGTGACTTTAAATGGCATGAAGTATAGAAACAACTAATGCAGAAATAACTAATAACCACATTCAGGAAAATGTCTCTCTCTTCTCTGTCTGTACATATAAAACTGCACATGCCGTAATCTACGCTAGGTATTTCACATCTATTGTCTCATTTAATCCCCTTAACTATCTTTGAGGTAAATATTATTGGCCCATTATCTTGCCTGCGAAAACAAATACTCAGAGCAGTTATGTAACTCACCCCAAATCCTCCTGCCTGCAAACGGCCGAGCCAGCGCTGAGCCCTGCAGCATTAGAATCAGGCCTTTCCTTACACCATGTGGCTCAGGTACCGCAAGCTCTGACTGGGGACGAGCGCGAATAAAGAGTACGCTGCACTTGGCAAGAGAGGGCACCACATCCTTGAAGTGATTCGGTAGATGCACGTGACTTCAGAAGGGAACATCCACTGTGCTGTCTCCCTTCCTTAAGCAAGACACCACTCATTTCTAACTCAAAAGCACCAGATTTCTCTCTCTGAAGAGTGCAGTTAGGGAAATATGAAGAAAATAATTATAATAACTTTGTCTCACATGCCTGTTGCATCTGCCCCTGTGCGTAATTTGGATATCTTGTGCATGCATACATGCTTGTGAGTGTGCGTGTATGTGCATGTGTGTGGGAAGTGCTTGTTCAAGTCTTTTGCCTGTTTATAAAAATTAGCTGTTTTCTTAATAAGTTCTAGAAGTGCTCAATTTTTAATGAAGTCCAATTTATCAGTCTGTTCTTTTATGGCCAACATTTTTGGTTGCTGTCTAAGAATCTTCTGCTTTCACAAAGTCATTAAGATAATCTCCTACGTTATCATCAAGAGACCATGTGGGTTTCTTCCTTTTCAAATGTAGGTCTTTGATCCATCTGCTATTAATTTTATGCATAGTGTGAGAGAGAGGACAAGAGTTAGGATTTTTTTCATACAAATACCACTTGATCCAGCACCGTGTATTGAAAAGAGCATTGCAGGAGACTTTTTTTGCAAATCAGGTGACTTACAGACATGTGTATGTATCTGTCTTTGTATTCTGTATTCTGTCTCAGTCTACATGTGTCTTTATGCTAATATCACATTATTTCCTACAGCTTTGTAGTAAGTCTTGATATCTGATAGACTAAATCTTCTGATTTTGTCTTCATTATTCTTGACCCCTTTGTGTGTAAATTTTACAATCAGCTTGTCAACTTTCTCAAAAAAGCCTTCACAATATTGAGTCTTCTAATCTATAATCATGGCATATACCAGCATGTATTTATGTCTCCTTTAATTCTTTCGGTAGTGTTTTGCAGATTTCTTTGTAAGAGGTCTTACACATCTTTGTTTAGATTTATTCCTAAGGATTTGTTGTTTGGGGATGCTAGAATAAATGAGATAATTTGAAAATTTTATTTTTAAAATTAATTATGAAATTAAGTGAAATAATTAAATTTATTATTGCTTTTGACACATAATTATCCATATTTATGGGGTACAGCATGGTATTTTGATATATGTGTATAAGATATAATGATTAAATCAGGGTAATTAGCAAATCCATCACCTCAAACATTTATTATTTCTTTGTGTTAGGAACATTCACAATTTTTTCTTCTAGCTATTTGAAAATGCACAATAAATCACGGTTACCTGTAATCACCCTATCATGCAGCGGAACACTAGAACTTACACCTCCTACTTAGCTGTAAGTGTGTGTCCATTAACCCTCTTCTCCCCATGTGCCTCCCACTCCCCTTCTCAGCCTCTGCTAACCTCCATTCTACTCTACTTCTGTGAGCTCCAGGTCTTTAGCTCCCACATGAGGGAGAACATGCGGTATTTTCTTTTTATGGCTGCCTGTTTCACTTAGCATAATGTCCTCCTAGCTCATCCACATTGCCACAAATGACAAGATTTCATTCTTTTATATGACTGAATAGTATGACACTGTATATACGCCACATTTTCCTCATCCATTCCTTGCTGATGGTCACTTAGGTTGATTCCGTGTCTTGGCTATTGTGAATAGTGCTGCAGCGAACACGGGAGTGTGGCTATCTCTTCAAAATGCTGATTTTCTTTCCTTTGGATATATACACACTAGCAGGACTACTGGATCATATGGCCATTCTATTTCTAGTTTTGTGAGGAACCTCCATACTGTTTTCCATAATGGCTGTACTAATATGCATTCCCACCAACAATGCGTGAGAGGTCCCCTTTCTCAGCACCCTCCCCAGCATTTAGCATTTTTGGTCCTTCTAGTAATAGTCTTTTTAACTGAGGTGAGATAATACCTCATTGTGGTTTTGATTTGCATTTCCCTGTTGATTACTGATAGTGCACATTTTATCATATACTTGCTGGGCATTTGTATGTCTTCTTTTGAGAGATGTCTATTAAGGTCATTTGCCCATTTGTATTCAGATTGGGTTTTTTTGCTACTGAGTTGTTCGAGCTCCTTGTATATTTGAAATGTTAATCCCTTGTTGGATGAATAGTTTGCAAATACTTTTTCCATTCAGCAGGTTGTCTCTTCTCTTTGTTGGTTGTTTCCTTTGCTGTGCAGAAGTTTTTCAGTTTGATTTAATCCCATTTATCTATTTTTGCTTCTGTGGCTGGTGATTTTGATGTCTTATCCATAAAATCTTTGCCCAAACCAATGTCCTGAAGGTTTTTCCCTAAGTTTTCTTTCAGTAGTTGCATGGTTTTGTGTTTTACATTTAAATCTTTAATCCATCTTGCATTGATCTTTGTATATGGTATGAGATAGGGGTCTAATTTTATTTCTCTACATATGAATACCCAGTTTTCCCAGCAACATTTTTTGAAAACACTGTTCTTTCCCCAATGAATGTTCTTGATGACTTTGTCAAGTCAGTTGGCTGTAAATACATGGACTTATTTCTGGGTTCTCTATTTTATTCCGTTGGTCTATGTGTCTATTTGTGTGCCAATGCAATGTTGTTTTGGTTCCTATAGCTATGTAGTATATTTTGAAGTCAGGTAGTGTGATACTGCCAGCTCTGAGGGTTTTTTAAAAATTTGTTTGTTTGTTTTGCTCAGGATTGCTTTGGCTATTTGAAGTCTTTTGCAGTTCCATAAGAATTTTAGAATTTTTTTCTATTTCTATGAAGAATATCATTGATATTTTGATAAGGATTGCATTGAATCTGTAGATCCCTTTGTAAAGTATGGCCGTTTTAAGAATGTTAATTCTTCCAATCCATAAATATGGAAGTCTTTCCATTCTTTTTTTATGGGGGAGGGGTTCTTCTTCAGTTTCTTTCATCGGTATTTTATAGTTTTCCTTGTAAAGATCTTTCACCCCTTTGATTAAATTTACTCCTAGGTTATTTATTTATTTATTTTGCAATTATAAATTATAAATGGAATTGCTTTCTTGATTTATTTGGTTTGGTAGTATTCGGTGACAGATTTTGCCTCTATGTTCATAAGGGATATTGGACTGCAGTTTCGTGTTGTTGGTGTTGTGCTCTTGTCAGGTGAGCACATGATGGCACCACCACCATGATGGTGGTGGTCTAATGGAATGAGTTTGGAAAAATCCTCTCCACTGCAATTCTTTGGAATACTTTGAGAAGAATTGGTATTAGTTCCTCTTTAAAAGTTTGGTAGAATTCAGCAGTGAAATCATCCACATGGTGCTGGACTTTTATTTATTGGAGTCTTTTTATTACTTATTCAATTTTGTTACTCATTATTGGTCTGTTTAGGTTTTCTATTTCTTCTTGGTTCAATCTTGGTAAGTAGCATATGTCCATGAATTTATTCATTTTTCCTAGATTTTCTAGTTTGTTGGCATATAGTTGTTTGTAACAGTCTCTAATCATCCTTTGTATTTTGGGGGCATCATTTGCAATGTCTCTATTTTTATTTCTGATTTTATTTATTTGCATTTTTTCTCTTTTTTCTTACTTTAGTTAATTTTTTCTCAATTTTTTCAAAACATCAATGTTTTGTTTTGTTGGTCTTTTGTAGTTTTTGGTTTCAATTTTGTTTATTTCTGCTTTAATCTTTATTTTTAATTTTCTATTTAATTTGCTCTTATCTTTATTATTTCTTCTGTTTATTTTGGGTTTGGTTTGTTCTTCCTTTTCTAGTTTCTTGAAGTGTATCATAAGGTTGTTTATTTACAATCTTTTTGCTTTTTTAATGGAGGTATTTATTGCCATACATTTTTCTCTTAGCACTGCTCTTACTGTATTCCATAGGTTTTAGTATGTTGTGTTTCTGTTTTTATTTGTTTCAAGAAACTTTTAAATTTTCTTCTTAATTTCTTCATTGACTCCTTGGTCACTCAGGGGTCAATGATATCCATGAATTTGTACAGTTATGAAAGTTCCTCTTGTTAGTGATTTCTAGTTTTATTCAATTGTGGTCAAAAAAGGTACTTGTAATTTTTGCATGCTACACATCTGATAAGGGGCTGATAACTAGAATCTATTTAGAACTCAGGAAAATCAGCAAGAAAAAATCAAACAACCCTATCAAAAAATGGGCAAAGGACATGAACAGAAACTTTTCAAAAGAAGACAGAATAACGGCCAACAAACATAGTTTTGATTTTTTAAAATTTGTTTAGACTTGTTTTGTGGCCTAACAAATGGTCAATCCTGGAGAATGTTCCATATGCTGATGAAAAGAATGTGTATTCTACAGCTGTTGGATGAAATGTTCTTTAAATGTCTTATATGTCTATTTGGTCAATATTGCTGTATAATCCAATTTATTTGTTGATTTTCTATCTAAATGATCTGCTCAATGCAGATAGTGGGGTGTTGAAGTCCCCAACTATTGCACTGGAATCTATGTCTCCCTTTATATCTAATAATATTTGTTTTATATATCTGGGTGATCCAGTGTTGGGTAAATATATATTTATAATCATTATATTCTCTTACTGAATTGATCATTATATATGACCTGCCTTGTCTCTTTTTACAGTTTTGACTTAAATTCTGTGTCATCTGATAGAAGTGTAGCTACTCTTACTTGTTTATGGATTCTGTTTGCATGAAAATTTTTTAAATATATTTTCACTTTCAGTTTATGTGTGTCCTTACAAGTGCATAGAGTTTTTCATAGGCAGCGCATATTTGGGTCTTGTTTTTAATCCATTCAGCTGGTCTGTATCTTTTAATTTGGGAATTTAATTCATTTACAGTCAGGGTAATTATTGATAGGTGAGGACTTACTCATGTCATCTTGTTAATTGTTTTCTTATTGTTTTGTATATTCTGCTTTCTCTTCACTTGTTTATCTTTGCAGTTTGGGGGTTTTCTACAGTGATAAAATTGGATTCCTTTCTCTTTCTCCCTTGTGTATCTGCTGAACTAGTCAGTTTTATATTTTCAGGTGTTTTCGTAATGGTAATTATCATCCTTTGGCTTCCAGATGTAGGACTTCCATAAGCATTTTTTGTAATGCTGGTCTAATAATAATGAATTCCTTCAATTTTTTGCTTGTCTGGGCAAGACTTTATTTCTCCTTCAGTTCTGAAGGCTAGCTTTGCAGTGTGTAGTATTCTTAGTTGACAGGTTTTTTTTTTTTTCTTTCAGCACCTTGAATCTATCATCCCATTTTTTTCCTGGCCTGTAAGGTTTCTACTGAGAAATCTGTTGTTAGTCTGATGAGGATTCTCTTATATGTGACTTGATGCTTTTCTCTTGCTATTTTTAGAATTCTCTCTTTGTCTTTGACGTTTGAAAATTTAACTGTAATGTGCCTCAGAGAGGACCTTTGTGGGTTGAATATATTTGGGAACTTTTGAGCTTCCTGGATCTGAATGCTTATGTCTCTCTCAAAACTTGGGAAGCTTTTAGCTATTATTTCAAATGGGTTTTCTAAGAATTTTCCAATCTCTTCTCCTTTTTAAACCCCTATAATGTGAATGTTTCTTTCTGTTATGGTTTCCCATAAGTCCAGTAGGCTTTCTTCATTCTTTTTTTTTCTTTATTCTCTTTTTTGTCTTCCTAGGTTATTTTAAAAGACCTGTTTTTTCAAGCTCAGAAATTCTTTTTTCTACTTGAGCTACTCTGTTTTTGAAGTTCTTGTTTGTATTTTATTTTATTCATTAAATTTTTCAGCTCCAGCATTTCTATTTGGTCCTTATGACAGCTATTTCTTTGTTAGATTTCCCATTCTGACAATGAGTTGTTTTACTAATTTTACTGTTGTCTACCTGTGTTCTCTTGTATCTCACCAGGTTTCCTTAAGATAATTAATCTGAGTTTCTTTTCTGGCATTTTGTAGTTTCCTTTTTTGAGTTCTGTTATTGGGGAATTATTATGTTCCTATGGAGGTGTCATGTTTCCTTGTTTTTTCATGTTTCTTATGTCCCTACATTAGGGACATGTGGTGGAAGAGTTGCATGTGCTTGTGGTAGAATATGTGGTGAAATAGTGCCTCTTCTAATTGTATGAGTAGCTTTCATAGACAAGACTTTTTCCCGTAGATGGGTCCTAGGGTGTCAGCTGGGTACGGTGTATTGACTTTGTTTCTGTGTGAATGCAGTAGTGTTGTCTCCAAGCAGTTTCTTCAGCTGTAATCCACATTAGCAATGTTTGTGAGTGCCTCAGTGATCTAGACTTCAGAAGTTTGTGATGGTATTGGTGCAGTTATGCTGAAGGTGAGCTTGCCGAGCTGATTCTCAGGCTGGGAGCATGCGCAGGCTAGGCTGGCTTGGGGATAGTTCTCTTGGGCGAGGCTCCCAGGCTGTTGCACTGGCCTGAAGTATGGGCACATGGTGGCTCTGGCAGCTCAGGGGTGTGTCCACTGGGGCTAGGTCCACTGTGCTGCTTCTCTAGCCTGGGGAGCGCGCATGTAGTGGCTCAGCAGCTCGGGCATATCTGCCAGTCTGTTTCTCCAGCCAGGGGTGCTGGAGGGACTTGCTGGGGCAGATGTGCTGGGCTGTTCGCTGGCCCAGGGTTGGCTTCCCTGCTGTGCAGGACCAGAGTCATGGCCATTCCTGGTCCCAGACTTTGAGCAGCCAGGGTTGTCATGGTGCAGCTGCCCATGTGGACCTGGTAAAATGGCAGCAAACCCCCAAGGCTGCAAAGGGGCAGTCGCTACTGTCCCCCAGAGCAGCTCACACTCCAGCAGTGGCTAGAGTGGAAAAATTGTCTTCCATGAAACCAGTCTCTGGTGCTAAAAAGGGTTGGGGACTGCTGCTCTAAAGTATACTCATTATGATAGCAGTATACACCAACGTCAGTTACACTAAGTTTACAAAACTTTCAAGTATTTGAAGCATTTATTTTCATTTAATAGTATCAAGATTTTATTTTGTTCTCAGATGGAGGCTTAGTCTGATACCAGTCACTCCATCACAGCTGAAAATGGAAGTCAGCCAAACGTACTTAACTGCTGTAATCTGACCGATGAAATGAACATGAGTATTTGGGTGTTAGTAATTTTGTAGGTCTCAGATTTATATTTTTAGAAATAATATTTAAAGAAGTGCTGATATGAGTAGAGGTTATTAGATTGTATAGAATGGGAAGCACTGAATTGTGAGTCAGGAGATCTTATTTCTATTACAACTTTGCCATTGAGTGACCTTGGACACTGACAAATCTTCTTTAAGTCTCTGTTCCCTCATGGGTAAGTGATTAGTGATGACAAGAATAGGAAAAATATGGGTCCACTTTCTGGAGCCTTGCTCAAGATGCAGGCACTCTTTCCAGCTTATCCTGAATTAGCCTCAAAGTTCCTCTCAAAACAGCTTCCCAGATGGCTTTTGCCATCTTCTCGGAGCTGGCACTTGGTGTGCATAGTGGCTTGAATAATGTCTCCCCAAAATCCATGTTCACCTGGAACCTCCGAATAGGACCTTAGATGTAAATGGGGTCTCTGTAGATGTAGTCAGTTCAGACTCCCGAATGAAATCATCCTTGGGCCAGGGCGAGCCCTAAATCTAGCACCTGTGTTTTCATAAGAGAAAGGAAAGGGAATTTGGACACAGAGAAGGCCACATGCAGATAGAGACAGAAATTGGGGTTATGGTTCCCTAAGCCCAGGAACACCGGCGGCTGCCAGGACCCAGAGGAGTCAAGGAAGTTTCTCCCCTCGAGCCTCAGAAGGGTGTGATCCTCCTGACACCTTGGTTTCAAAGACCCCTGACCTCTGGGAGTCATGGTTTACTCTCTCAGTGCAGGAACTCCAGGTGTGCCGCCTCCTTGTTTTGTCCCCAAGCATACTCATAATCTCGTTTTACAAAGCGGCGGCTGTACTGGTGGCAGCAATGACGACAATGGTGATGCTGCCTCCGAAAACCAGAGTGGAACGTGTGCACCTCTGGAATACGGCAACAGATGAAGATATTTTGAAAGTGTTATCACATCTAAAATGCACAGCATTACTGTGGTTGACTAGATGTTCTCATCTGCATTTTATAGGTTAGGAAAGTGAGTGTTAGAGAAGTTGAGTGACTTATCCAAGGTTCTAAAAATAATTTTTGGCAAAGCTAAGAGCAGAAGTTAGGTTATCTGCTGTCTTACTATTATATAATATATAATAACAATAACAGTAACAATATATATCATTATTACATACCACTATATATCATATAGTATGCTACATTGTATAATAATATGTACTAAAATAATAATTAATAAAATTATTAATACCATATTGCTTTTTGCTGGTAGCAACATAGAAATCATCTTTTCCTTTTTTGGCAAATGTCATAAACAGCATAATGGCAGTAAAATTTCTTGCCATTGTTAAATAGCAAGAGAAATATTAACTATCTAATGGATTAAAGGTTTAGAAATGCAAATGATCACACTGACATATAAAGCAATTGCCTATTAGTAGGTTTTTCAGGGCTTCCGGGGAATATAGTCTGTCAATTAGTACAAATGATTAGAATAAAATTTAAAGGCACTATGAGTATATACCATAGACTAATGAACGATTCCCCCTTAATATACTTAAATTTGAGCTCAGGGAACACTTTGGGCCTCAGGACATTATGTTACCTAGAAATAAAGGATATAAAAGTCGCCATTACTTACTTTGATACTTCAGTTGGTTGAAAATGAGACACAAGTGTCTAAGAGAATAAATCAGATTGACCACAAATTAGTAGTAATTTCTAAATCTGCCTCTTTCTTTGAGACAAGAATGGTGATTTCTCTGTGGTTTCTCTGCCGTTTTCCTGGCAGGTATGAATAGTCATGACAAAAGCTTTGTATTGTTCATTCCCGTTATACTCATTTATTTGTGAAGCGCTTGCATGGACATTCAGACTAATTTTCAGGGATGCAATATATTTGTTTTAAGTACTTTGCAGTTCACTTAAGGATAGTCAGTAGTGAATTAGCTGAGGGTTGTAAAATAATAAAAAAGGCAGTTTTGCAAGATATGCTAACCATCAAGAACCTTCTATACGTAATAAAAAATAAAAGCAACTTAAACACCCAAGAAGATGTTCTCCTTGCAAATAAGCAAACAGACAACAAATCATGCACAGACTTCTTCAAAAGCTAAAAATATCAATATTCTTTTAAAATTTTCAATGTAGTTTATTGGTATTAACCAAGAACTCCAACAACCAAGGAGCTTGGGACTTTGGTATGGTGCTTTCTTATGAAAATTTTTTTTCTTTGAAAAATATAAAATATGTATTGTCAGTCAAGCTTTGAGTTGCACAGAGCTTAAGAAAGTATTGACAGTAGGGCTGTCCTTTCCCAGAGAAAGTTATTTCTCTTTAGCTGATAATTATTTGGAAGCTGCTTGGATAAGCTCAGGATGAAGAGTGAAATATAGAACCCAAGGCTACTTCTTTGGTTGCCTCATTTTATAATTCTGGGTGTGCAAAATAGCTCTTCCACGGAGAGTGGGAATGTCACTGAGCCCTTCTAGCTAAAGGCTGTCTGGGGCAATGATAAACAGGCTACCTGCTCCAGCAGCAGGGGTGAGGCCGTGTTGGGGCCTAGGGACCCCAGGTTTTTTCCCCCCAGCCCTGTCGTTGGTGGCAGAACATTCAAGTCCACTGTTGTCTAGAGCCCTCCCTTCTATGAGGAAGGCCTCAGATGAGACAGGGTCTAACTCCTCAATTAAAAGAGAAAAGAAGGATCGCTTGAGCCCAGGAGTCTGAGGTTGCTGTGAGCCAGGCTGACACCAAGGCACTCTAGCCCAGGCAACAGAGTAGACTTTGCCTCAAAAAAAAAAAAAGAGAGAGAGAAAAGAATCCCAGAGATGCCAGAAAAAAACCTGTATATCTCTATAGACACATCACTAATACACTGGCAATTTTAGCAGCTCTATTTTCCCTAAGCCGTGCTCGCATGCTTTTGCTATCTGCGCCGTACCTAGGGATACATTATAATTACAGTATGTGTCTAGATGAGGCCTTCTGCAGGCTTGAAAAGAACTAAATGGGGAGCACGTTCATTCTTTCATATCACTTGTAGAATTACCGGTGACACCTCATATTCTTTAGCTCATTCATTTCTTCCCCCCTGCCTTCTTGCGGGAATTGTAATCATTATTTTATCTTGCTTGAAATTTGCGTGAGTCATGGCTGGCCCCGGAGTGGTTCTGAGCAGATGACTTAATGTCTCAGATTTAATTGTGAGCCCCTGGAACACCTCTCCTGTTCTTTGTGATGCTGCTTCAGAAAGTCATCCAGTGCCGATCACCTGGGGTGCAAGGCCATTATCTGGCTTGGTTTTAAGAAGTGCATTTGCTACAAAAAAGAAAAGAACCTGAAGGTAGAACCATCCAGGCCTGGCCTGGGCACAGATGGCTTGAGTTCCAGTGTCACCCCCGTGGCCTGTAACAACTTCAGAAGTTATTTTTAAATAAACCTATTGAGATGTAATTCACATACAATGGCATGCATAGATTTCAGTTATACAATTTGCAGGTTTTGGCACTGATATACACTGTGCAACCACCAGCCCAATAAAATAAAGAACATTTCCATAATCCACCAAAGGCTCTATTAGACCCCTTTTGGCTAAGTACCCCACCCACAGCAGCAACCATTTTTTTCTCTCTATCCCCATAGCCTAGCTTTGTCCGTTCTAGAACTTAATGTAACAATATGGCTTGTATTCTTTTTTTTCTGGCTTCTTTTGCTCAGCATAGTGTTACTGAGATTTGTGCACACTGTTATGTGCATCAGCACTTCTTTCTCCCCGGGTGTGGGTTTGGAAAAGACACGTCCCCTCGCTGAGCTTCAGTTTCCTCACTGGAAATACAAAGGGCTGGAATACAGGTAGTCAAAGTTCCTGTCGGTCCCAACGCGCTCTCATTTTATGACTTCAAAGTTGAGTTTCTTTAGCTGCTTTATATTTTCCAGCTGGCAGATGGCGGGCTGTAAAATCTTCCTTCTCTGGGGTTTATTTCTGTACCGGGGGTGCCCAGAGGCTGAGGAAAGGCATCCTGGGATGCCTGTGTGTCCCGTTTTTAAACAGAAGGCCAGGGGGCTTTTCAGAGAGTGATTGACTTGGGAGAAGGTGGAGAAATTGGTTGAACAGGAAGAAAGTGGAGAAAGGAGCATGTGATAACTGTATCGCATGCTGTGAGTATAGAGCACAAACTCTGATGACTGCTCGGGCAAACAGGGTAAGAGGGAGACAAGAAGGTTCTAGCAGACACCCTGGCACCCACCTGCTCAGTCCTGGCTGCTGGACTTTTCCCTCATTCTGGGTCTTCTATAAGTTATTGTAGCCCCTTTCCATTCATTTCACCAAATTTCATTAGAAATGAAAATATGTCCATTTGTAAACTATCTTTAGCTGATATTGACTTTTACAAAAACTTTAGTAGAATCTTGAATTTGGCCAATATTTGTCCAATCTTTTAAGAAGTTATTAAGGAACATGGAATTCCAGGTAATTGAATTAAGTAAATGAAAGACGTCACTTCATTCAGTTAGGTTTCCCGGAGACACAGGGAGAGGAGCCGAGGTGGGAGCAGAGTTGTGCCCTCGGTTGTGTGGGCCCAGTGCTCCCCGTCCTCTTCGCAGGGTGGAGGGGAGGATGGCGGGGCCCACTCTGGCTGGGACTTTCATAGTGTGGATGGGGTGGGGGTATGAATGATTGGACAGATCAGACCTTCGCCCTGTTGAAAGCAATCCCACAGTCAAAATCTGTTGAGCATCGACTGTGTTGGGGACATGAAACCAGGCAACAGACAGTGAGGCAGCGATAACCACCTCTCAGCAAGTGGGGTTATCACAAGTGATCAAGTCACCACAGCTGAAATCAGCAGAAGACAAGGACTAAGAGGAACAGACTACGGCTGGATTCAGAGGAAGAAATGCTCGCGTCTGGGTGCGGGCTCTCGGGAAAGGCTATTGTGCAGTGAGTGCAGGGGAGTGTCTTGGGAGCGACTGGCTGGGTTCAGTCCCGGCTCTACTGTCTGCTAACCCAAACCCTGAGCATGTTGCCTGAGTACTTGTTTGTGGCTTAGTTTCCACATCTGTGAAAAGTAACAGATTATAAAACACCTACCCAAATTGACTATGGTGAGGAGTGAGTTTAAGAACAGCAAAAACAATCACAAAAATGCTAAACTGCTTTGACAGTCTTTGCTATGAAGTTTTTTTCCCCCCTCAATGAATGTTAGTTGTTATTCTGTATTAACAATTTGAAATGAGCCTGAGGAATGGGTCGATGAGTGCGAACCTAACCTCAGTACTTCCACAACAATTGTGAGGTTCTCCAGAGTCCTTCACAGCCTACTCCAGACTCGTGCCCAGGGTGGACACTTCTGGATGCAAGGTCAGGCCTGCCCAGGTTTAGGGCCCAACTCATCTCAGTCAGGACATGGGATATAAGGAGTGACCTAGGACAAGTCTGCAGCGACTGTTCTCATCCTGAGTTCCTTGTGGTCTTACGCCTCGTATCATGCCAGTGTCAAAGCTAATAGTCCCACGCTGCCAGAGGACCGTGCTCCGCATGCTCTTGGTCACGCGTGGTCTTCACACTGTGCTCTCTGATCGTCAGTCATCTGCAATCGGCACATTATTCTCCAGAGACCACAGATTATAACTCTTGAAGATAAATAAAATCAGTTGAACTATGTTCCTAGTTGATTTTCCTAAAATCATTCTCCCAGTAGTTTATGAGACTTCCTAGGTGGGTTCTCTTACCCTTCTGATTACAAGGAGCTTATTTTTCTTCCCATTTGCATTTCTCAGTTTACCATTAAAACGACTTGTGCTTCCTACTCAGGCATCCTTATGCTGCTGCTCACACTAGAGGCTAATCTCAACATTAACTGATTAAATCTGAGCAATAACTTCTGATGAATGCTATGTTTTCCAGAGTTGGAATGGTTTTTTTTTTCAAAAAACAAATGATCTCTGTGTATGTGGGAGACACTTCTTTAAGTGTTAACCGTTGTCCTTTAGGTTATAATTTAGTGATAAACATTTTGAACAGTTTTGTTTTTTTCTTCTCTGAATTCATATTATCCAGACCATTCTATATTGTGTTAAGGAGAACCATATGCAACCAAATTCTGGACCTCATTCAAAATATAAATTCATATAAATATCATTCTAGTTATACATATCTGTTATCCTCAATAGTCTCTAACAGAAAACAGGAAATGCGCATTTTCTTCAATAGCTTTTAGAGTCACAGAAAAATCTCAGTCCATTTCATGCGGAGTAGTCAAATAGAAATCAAAATCTATAAAGTTAGCTTTCAGAAATGTCAGTGATATTTAAAACTCTAGGACACAGTTAGTTCAAAGTTTTATCCACAGCCGCAGGTCTGTTGTACTCTCCAGAGATATGTCTGTCTTTTCTCTTCCTTATATAAGTGCCCTTCCTTCTAAAGACACCCAACAGGATAACACGCGCACTTCACTCTTTTTGATATCTAAAACCATCACCACTGAACTGATTTCTGTTCTAACAAAAATATCTTATAAATGCTTTAAATAGATGAGTTTCAGACCTCTGATTTTATTTCCTTGGTACTGGATAAAGTTCAAATAATAGACTCAGTTTTCTGACATCTTTTCAGTGCTAAATAAGATAAACTTACTAGATGGCTCGCATTTTCCTGGGCAGATAGCTTACCAAATTAGAATCGAGTCGTCCTTGGGTATCTATATCAGAATGGACACTTTAAGCCTCTGTGTAGGTGGGTCAAACTGGGTGTTCTCAAGTTTCTCATTTTAAATCCAGCTTTTGGTCAGCACAGTTCCTATTCGAGGCAACTGAGTAGGGGGAGCTTCAGATATTTTGGTAGGTTCAGAATATGCCAGAAGGTTCGGAAGCCAGTCACACAAGTTTCTATTTCTTAGTTTTGGAACTGGATGTCATAATTCTGGCATTCCTATCATGTAAGAGTCCTGAAAATAAAAATGTGCCTTCCTCGGAACAGAGCGACCAGGTCACGTATAATGTGAGAAAGTCATCACAGCCAGGAGATCCAGTGACCACCGTCTGTCGTTCCCCTTCTAATGGTGACAGGAGGGGAGGTCAGACTCTCTCACATGTCAGGAAAGCAGCACAGGTGAGACACTTATCAATGCTTTTCATTATATGTGCACTTTGGAGAGGCAGCTTTCATTTCAGACTTACTCTAAAGAAACCCAGTAGCAAATAACCAGCCAGTCAACTTTCTAGAGCATGTAATAATATTTCTATAGTGCATCTAGAGAGTTCATTTCCATGGATGGAATTTGGTCCACTAGTGATCTGGAGGTTTTCAGTGAGACAGCATGTCATGGTGAAGGAACCCCAGAACATTCACTGATTGGGTCAACAGTGTAGCAGATAGTTATTAAGTGAACCATTGTGTGCTAGGTTCTAAATCACTTAGTAAATGACAAATTAATAAGTTGCACTTTCTGTCCTGAAAGTGCCTGTGTAATTTTTTAAATGTCTAAACGTTAAAGCTTTATGATTCCAGAAAGAGATATCCCAGGTCTTGGGTCCATTGAAGCTGTAGAAGAGAGAGCTGGTGGCTTCTCACGGTGGTGAAAGTCACTGATCGCTCTGCGAGGTTGTCGGAGAAGCGGCTGGGTGTCCGAGCACCCGCAGGGACCTGCTGTGCCTCCAAGCACGAGATCATCACTAGGCACGTAGGTTCTCAGTGGAGCTCGTAGTGTCCAAAGTAGCCTGGAAGCTGAGTTGGGAAGGAAGGAAAGAAGGCAGTTTCAGGATCGAGGGGGAACGTCAGATAGCAACGAGACAGTGGCACAAGGCAACACTTGCCATTGTGCTGGGTGGGCCGTCATAGAAGCTTTTACCTCTAAGGCCTTACTCAAGGGAAATTATTTGTATCACTCATAATTTCATGTTTTCTAGGGCTTCTTTGAACATCCTCACATACTTATATGTGAGGATTTAAATCTTGTAACACCTGATAGGATATTTCATTGCTACTAAGTGAAGGAAGAAACCAGAGATAAAAATTATGTTAAGAATAAATGACATTTGTGATCAAAGAATGGTGATTAGAGACATCTATCTGTCCCACTTCCATTGAGAATGACTTTAATTATTTTTTCTCCCTCATAACACTTTTTCTAGTGTCATTTAAGGAACTGATAGCAAATGAGTAGCTCCTGTAAGGTAGTGCACAGATAAAAGTAAGACAGAGTGTCAGATTTTGTTAACAAGATCTGCTTTATTGTTTTAAAGCAGATTTTTTTACTACATGTGCAGATCGTTTTTCTTTTAACCATGAAGTAGGATTATTCCTGGATCTTTTGATTAAAATATCTCATCCCGTGCCCACAGTGGCTGCTCAAGAATAATAGTCATTCTTTTCTCAACTGTTTAATTAGTGTTGAGGCCAACACGCAATTTGAATAACTAAAGCCAATGAATATCATGCATATCATTCCAAAATGTTCTCTACGGATTTTAGTTTCTCCGCTCTGTGCGAGTAGGTGACAGGCTGTGACCCAGGGCGCGCCTCACCATGTGATTTCAGAACACTGCTCTTGTCCCCCATGCGCACCCGCCTGGGAATTGCAGCATTTTTCCACTGAAGAAAGTTCCGCTTTTGTCTCCTTCCCATAAAGTCCCAGGCAGGACAGTTTTGCAGTGAGATGTGTAAATGACAATACCAGAATCGTGCCTGTGAGCAGTGTAGCGGGGCGGGCCCTGAGACAAGAATATGCAGAATGCCACTGAGTAGCCAAACGCGGCCGCTGGCAGGGGCCGGGCGACGTCGGCTGGTTGGGGTCCGGGCCCAGGCAGGCCTGAAGAAACAACACCTGCTTCGACAGCCTCTGGACGTATAAAAAGAGCAGCGAGAAACACAAAACCCATTGACTGAAATACTGTCTCTACACAGACCCCTGTCTACACTCGCTCGCCATCGGAGTGCTGCCTGTCGTGACTTCTCCAGCTCCTCTAGTTTAGTGTCCATACGGAAAAGATTCCACGGATTCCAGGACTGCTGTAGAGGTGCTGACTTCGTGATTTTCTGCTGTTGGAGGACAGACAGGGAAAAGTAGCTTAATAATCATTTTTAGTCAGAGAAAGGCTGGGGGCTGTCAGCTGCAGGGCCCCTGAGCGTCTGAAGTCGCCTGGGATGGGGAAGTGGAGGGGACACCTCTTCCTTCCGCCACGGGGGACGGTGGGGGCCACTGCTGCCACTGCTGCCCTGTGGGAGACCTGCCTGGGACTGCGAGGGGCTGAGGAGCCTTCCTGCTGCTGGACTAGTTTCAGAGCCAAGGCACAGCTGCTTTTAAGGACAGAGCTGCTGTGGTCTAATAAATCACGTCCTTATCCTCTGTCCTCAAATGCATTGGCCCAAAAAAGAGAGTTGGAGGTGGAGAGAGATACACTATCAGGTCACACAGAATCTCGCATGTGGAATAATTTCAGGAGACCTAGTTCTAATTCAAATTTTAAAGTCTAGGTTAGCACATTTCTATTCCGTCTCTATTTTTTATTTTAAAATCATTTCTCCTACTGATAGTGCTCAAAGAAGATGAATTGCCTCTGTTACTTTTGGATTTAGACAGCAGTTGTATTTATGATTTCTTGGTACGTTCCTCCTTTGCCAGGGACTTTAAACTTGAGAATGGTTCAATTCAGTTCCGTGTGTTTACTGTTTGTCTAGCTAAGTGTCAGGTGTTGCAAGGACATGGTGTGATCCCTACCTTCAAGAAGCCTATAGTTTAATTGAGGAGGCTAAATCAAAGATGAAAATAATTAAAGAAAATGTAAACGCTAATGTATGAGACTGATTCCATATAACATGGAAGGAATCGAGAGAAAGGAGAGACTGGCGCAGACAGGAGTAATGAGCAAAGGCTGCTGGGATAGTGTGAACCTGGGCTGGGGACCGAGGGTGAGCTGGTGGATTCAGTTTGGGGTGGACTGCGTTAGAGGGACCGGGAACCTTCAGATGAGGGTGCCTGCGGGCGTTTAGGTTCATGGGTCTGGAGTTCAGAGAACAGTGGAGGGCTGAAGACACAGATTTGGGACTCATGCGCTCACAAGCTCGCGGGAGGTGGCTGAGCTGGCTGATGCGGGAAGAGACGAGATCGCTCGGGGAGAGTGTCGAGAGAGAGCAACATGAGCGAGGAGCACACGCACATCCACGGACAATCACATGTGCACACACGTGTGTGATGACAAAGGAAGAGAAGAAGTCAACACTTTTTCTCACAATGACATTTTATATTTCTTGTCTAAGTAGGACAAGAGGACAGATTTATCCTTCAGAAGTCAAGGGAGAAAAAACATCTTGAGAAGAAGGGGCAGAGGGAGGAGCTCAATGTAGGAAGAGAACTTCGAAAATGTCTGTCAGTTAGGAGGGACTGTAGATTTCTGCCGGGGGAGTTCTGCTGGAGTTTCCAGATCATGATGACCACGAAGCCGGGGTAGGAAGGAAGAGAGGCCTTACCAGCGTCCTCCCTGCATGACGAGTGTGGCCAGCAGCTCCGTCTAGCACAGCAGAGAGGAGGAGGGAGGGTGGTGGTTAGCTGTTCGGCACGCCAAGGGCAAGGGGTTTTGCATGAGAACTCAAAGCAAACAGCAGAACTTTCTTCTAACACAAATAGTGTGTGGAAGTTCATGAAGGCAGACATATTTTTATTGAAAGTGTCACCCATTGAACTTCTTCCCCGGCCACTGCTGATCCCTCCCAACTCTGAGAAACCCTCAATAATCATTGCCGGTAGTACTTCCGAGTGGGTAGTCAGAGACGCCTGCCTGGCCCAGCCTGCGGGGTGGGAGAATGCCGACTGAGGCCACAGCGGGTGTAGCCAGTGAAGTTGTAAATGTACTGCTTTTTGTTTGTTTGTTTGTTTGTTTGTTGTTGTTGTTATTTCTTAGAGACTCACTCTGTGTGTCACCTAGGCTGGAGTGTTGGTGGTGTGATCATAACTCACTGCAGCCTCCAATTCCTGGGATCAAGCGATCCTCCTGCCTCAGCCTCCCGAGTAGCTGGGACTACATGTGTGTGCCATCATGCCTGGCTACTTTGAAAATTTCTTTTATAGAGACAAGTTCTCGCTACATTGCCCAGGCTGATCTCTAACTCCTGGCCTCAAGCAATCCTCCTGCCTCAGCCTCCCAGAGTGCTGGGATTACAGGTGTAAGCCACTGCACCCCGCTGACATGCTGCGTTTGAAGGAATAGTGCTCTATCCAAGTGGAATGGATAGCTGGCAAACAGGCCTGGTATGCAGATATAAGCCAGGGCTTAGAATGGAGACTCTAGCATCAACTAAATAGGTGACAGTTAAAGCCTGGAGAGTAAACGTATCCTCCAAAGCAGAGAAAGAACAGCGCCTTGGGCACTGCATCTGCCAGCTTCAAACAGAGAAGCAAAACTACTAGGAAGTGTCTATCTCTGGCTTTCCCTTTCTATGTCTGACACACTCGTGTGTGCACACCCCCCACCCCCCACACACACACTGGATTTATAACAGGGATTTAACCTTCAGCAATCCTGGGAGCTGGTTGCGCAGCCTCTCTAAGGCCATTGTCTTTGCAGCTGATGCAGGGGGAGTCTGAGTCTTCGGGACAGGCTGCTGGAAGAGGGATATAAAGTGGGGAAGGACAAGGACAAGCTAAAACCCACGAGCATGAGGTGGGACCTCTCAGGATGGACGGAGACCCGTGTTGGTTCTCACTGAGGTCGAAACCTCAGTGAAGTAACAGCTCTGCAGGAGAATCCGGAGCTGACACATGCAAGCTATGAGCGCTGACCTTCCGAGGGTGCAGAGGCAAAACCAGACGCAGGCAGGGCCGGCGATGCTATGCAGTGCCGTGCGGCCCGGCCTTGTTAGCAACTGCACAACCACACGGGACCCTCAGAAAGCTGCAGCATGGCTAAATGCCAAACCAACCTCGAACATATTAAGTGCTGTGTCTTCTTGTTCCTCTTTGGAAAAAGGAAACAAGCGAATCAAAGATACAGTAACTTAAGGTGTTTCTAATTTTCTCAGCAAAATGAGCTTATTTTATTAATAAATGACATTCTAAATCTTTTTGCTTTAGGTAATACAAAAACTTATCAATGAAAGACCATCTCTTCTTTAAACTGAACCATACACCTTTTTTCTTATTTCAGCATATTATAGGGGTACAAATGTTAAGTATATTTCCCTTGTCCCTCCTCCCCCCTCGAGTCAGAGCTTCAAGCGTGACCATCCCCCAGACCATGCACATCGCACTAATTATGTATGTATATACCCATCCTATCCACCCCCCTCCCATCTTCCCAACACCTGATAAATGTTGTTCCTGTATGTCCATTTAGGTGTTGATCAGTGAAACCAATTGGCTGGTGAGTACATGTGGTGTCTGTCCATTCATTCTTGGGACACTTCACTTAGTAGAATGGGTTTCAGCTCTAGCCAGGAAAATACAAGAGGTGCTATATCACCATTGTTTGTTATAGCTGAATAGTACTCCATGGTATACATATACCACATTTTATTAATCCATTCATGTATTGATGGGCACTTGGGTTGTTTCCACATCTTTGCAATTGTGAATTGTGCTGCTATAAGCATTAGAGGTGTCTTTTTTATAGAGTGTCTTTTGTTCTTTTGAGTAGAGGCCCAGTAATGGGATTGCTGGATCAAATGGTAGATCTACTTGTATCGCTTTAAAGAACCATACACCTTTAATGAAAATATTCTTTAATAGAATCATAGGTATAGTGTCAACATGAAAAATTTAGAGAGATGAATCTTTAAGTGAAAAGGTTTTATTTGGGAATAATACACAAGAGGATTGCAGGCCCAGCAGCACTTTGGGCGACTGAGGCAGGAGGATTGCTTGAGGCCAGAAGTTTGAGACCAGCCTGAGCTACATAGCGAGACACCCCCTCCTGCCCCCCCATCTTTACAAAAAATGAAAAATTAGACAGGCATGGTGATGGTGGCACATGAATCCTGTAGTCCCAGCTACTCGAGCAGCTGAGGTGGGAGGGTCACCTGAGCCCAGGAGTCGAAGGTTGCAGTGCGCTGTGATGGCACCACTTCATTCCAGCCTGGGTGACAGAACAAGACCCCAACTCTCAAAAGGAAAAAAAGAAGAAGTAGGATTGCAATCTGGGACATACACACAGACCAGGGTGGCCTTTGGTAGGTCCAGAGAACAAGGGTAAAGGTTAGGTTTTTGCTGCGGAAGTAGAGGCTACAAACGTTTTGAAAGAAAGATCATTGGTGCTAGTGGTGTCTTTTTGGGCACCGGAGGCATGTTTTTCGGGAGCCAGCAAGCTCTCATTGGTGAGTGGCAGCAGTTACAGATAAACGTGTAATCTTAAATTCATAGCAGGCAGTTTGTGTTGGGTTGAGCTTGCGAGATGGTGTGTCAGGCGAGTGTTTTTGTACACGTGGTAACTGTCCTTACGATGGATCTGTGATCAGGCACATCCTGCGCAGAAGCCCTCCCGGTACGGCTTTCCATGGCTCCACACTGCCAGAGGCTAACACAAGTGACCCCATTTTGAATCGTCAGTGTTCACAGTAGATAATAAATATCCACTAAGGGTGACTTATACCCCAAAACTGAAGCATTAGACTGTCACCTGGAGAATTCATCGTTTTATCTGCATACTGAGATTACTTTGAGGGGAAAGATATAACGATTGTTTTCTCAAAAACAGTACTGATGAGTAAAAAAGAAAAGAACTTCTGTTGGTACGGTGGCATAGGGCTTTGCTCCAGAGCTTTCATGGAAAATGGACCATCTGTGATTGGATGTATTATTAATATTTATGTAGTTTCTTCCAGAAAACCAGTCATGATAAAGTGTACAATTTCCCGTGGTGAAATTGTCTGTTTCACTCCCCATATTTACATTTAAAGTTTGACAAGATTATGGACGATCATTCCAAGGAAAATAGCTCGGCCCCGAGGTGGCCAGGTGGAGCTGGCAGCGTGAGGTGCAGATGCCGTCTGTGGTGGAAGCCGTCTGGGGGGCTGGCACCAGGGCAGGAGTGGGGGGCCAGGCCTCAGGGAGCAAAAGTGTACAAAACTCACAACAGACACAAGTCTTCATCCAAGTCCAATAACTCCCTGCAGTTTGTGCCTGGGGACGACCATAGCATAGGCCTGGTCACAAAGGGGCTGCAGGACAGGGACTGTTTCTGGGTCATGCGTTCTTTTCTGTCAACACACTCTTGGGAAGAAATCTAATGTAGTTTCATGTGTGTGAATTTGTGTGTGTATGTGTGAGACTGTGACTGTGTTTGTATGTGATTGTGTTTGTGTATGATTGTGTGTGTGATTATGTGGTTTGAGTGTTTTGTGTGTTTGTGTGTGTGTGATTGTGTTTCTGTATGTGTGTGTGAATGGTGTGTATGTGTGTGTTATGTGTTTGTGTGATTGTGTTTATGTTTGTTTTGTGTTTTTTGTTTGTGTATATTTGTGTGATTATGTGTTTGTATGTGATTATGTGGTGTTTGCATTTGTGTGTGATTGTATATGTTTGTGTATGTTTGTGTGTGATTATGTGTGCGTTTGTGTGATTGTGTGTTTGTATGTGTGATTGTGTATGTGTATGTGATACTGTGTGTTTGTATGTGTGATGGTGTGATTGTGTTTGTGTATATGTGTGTGATGGTGTGTGTGATTATGTGTGCTTTTGTGTTTGTGTATATTTGTGAGACTGTGTTTATGTATATTTGTGTGTTTGTGTGGGTTTGTGTATGTGATATTGTTCGTATGTGTGATTGTATGTTTGTGCATATGTGTGTGATGGTGTGTATGTGTGTGATTGTGTGTTTGTGTATGTTTTGTGTGTGTCTGTGTTTGTGTATATTTGTGTGTGTATTTGTGTGTGTGTGCATGCACTCACGTTCAAATCTGTTTCTCCCCCGCTGCTCTGCCCTGCCCTGCCCTGGAGCGCGGACTCTCCCTGCGGATGCCCTGCAGGCCGTCAGGAAGGGAACCTCGACTTCCCTCCCCGCCTCCTCCTCCTGTCCCCGGCCTCCCACGTCTCTGACTCGCGCTCCCGGACGCCGCGGCCAACGCCGGGGTCTGGAGGGTGACGACGAGGTTCCGCCCTTCCCCTCCGCCCCGCGTGTTCCCGGCCGGGCGTGGGATTCCGCCTGTACCAACCTCAGCTCTGACCCACCCCCTGCTGGCTGTCGCCCGGTGTCAGGTCTGCCGGCCGTTCCCCCGGCGACAGCGTCCTGGCTGGTCCCGCGGGCACGCTCGCCTGTCTGTGTGCCGCCGTCCCAGGGCAGCCACAGCGAGCCCCGAGAGTCTCGTGCGGACCGGACTTCTCGGCTGCCGGCTGCCGGGCCGTGGACGGCTCCCAGCACGCCCTGCGGAGGGTCCAGACTCCTTGCGTCCGCTCCCGAGCCCTGGAGACCCGGGGACAGCCCCCTCTCTGTCCCCAACCAGACCGTGTCCTGCCCCGCGTGCTCCCGCAGCCGGCCGGCCTCTGCCTGCATCGGGGCCCCACGTTCCCGGCCTGGTGTTCCCTGCACGGGGGTCTCTTCCCGTGATCGCCCGACTGACTACTCCTGATCAATCCAGTCTCAGCTCAGATGTCGCCCCACTGTTCCCTGTCGCCTCATCCTGTTTATAGTCTCTCCCTAGCAGCTCTTCTCTGACATTCTGTTCGTTCATCTATTGGGCCGTACCTGTCCATCTATCCTGCACGAATAGGAGGGCGGTTCTGGAGGCCGGGGCTGTGCGGGCCTTGCGCGCTGCTGGGCCGCGGAAGCACGCGGATGCTCCCACGCAAGTGGAGGCAGGCGGGGGCAGGCGGCGTGGACTTTGCCGGGTGGGGAGGCCGTGCGCAGGGGAGGCAGGAAGTGCCCTGGAGCCGAACGGAGGGGCTGCCGGCCGCCTGGAGACCTCCGAGAAGAGGTGGCGCGCGACTCGAGTGGATGTGCAGGGAGAGTAGAGAGGTTGGTCCAGGCGTCAGAAAAGGCTGATTTATATCTGCGGGGGCGACACTTGCGTGATGCCTCCAGGGAGCCACGAGCCTTTGCGCTAGTGCCCTCTCTTTGGAATTGCAGAGGAAGGAAAGAAACAGGCTGAGACACTGGAGTGGAGCGTCCTAAATGTCACTTTGAAGTGGTTTTATTCTTTTGTGTGGCCGAATGGCATTCCACTGCGTGTGTACACCACAGTTGTTGATCCCGCCGTCCAGCGGTGGACACTTAGGTTAGCTCCGACCCTTTGCTGCTGTGAATGGTGCTGTAGGAACCATGGGAGTGCAGGTGTCCCTTCCGTACACGACTGCTGTTCCTCTCGATGAGACTGAGGCCACCATGTTAAGTGAAACAAGCCAAGCACAGAAGGCAGATGCTGCGTGTTTTCACCATGTGTGGGAGCTAAAGACGTTGATGTCGTGGAAATAGAGGGTAGACACCAGCGGCTGGGAAGGCGGATAAAGAGAGGTTGGTGAGTGGTACAAACTCACCATAGAACAAATAAGCTCCAATATTTGTTAGCAGAATAGGTGACTGTAGTTAGCAGTGATGTATTTTATTTTTCAAAGTGGCTAAGAGAGTGGATTGAAATGTCATCAACACATAGGAATGATAAATACTTAAGGTAGTGGATACCCCAGTGCCCTGCCCTGATCATTACACATTCTGTGCATGGAACACACTCTCGTGGACCCCATAAATATAGAAAATATTCTGTACCAGTAAAAAAAGCACCTACTCTACCGTGGTGGAGTCGCATTGAAGTGATTTTAATGTGGCAGATGGGAAGTTGGTTTAACAAGGAATGGTCTAGAAACAAAAACAGCGATTATGAGATTGTTAAAGCAGACCCGGCTGGAAGTGGCGGTGCACTGCTGACTGCGAGGGCGGCCGTACGGCTGGCGAAGGGACTCTCTAAGATGGTAACTGCACTGCGGGTTGGAAGCAGGGAGGAGTGACAGCGAGTTGTGTAGAATCACCCCAGACTCAGATCAGAGAGTCGGTGGATGGAGGGGGCCTCCCTTGAGTCAAGGAGGAAAAGCCACTTTGAGGAAAACAGGAAAGTCACGAGTTCACTTTTATTCATAATGAGTTTGAACTGTCTATGGATCATTAAGAAATGTTTTTTAATAAAAAAACTGGATATCAGAGTTGGGAGGTGGCACAAAATCAGTTAAGGTTGGAAATGCAAGATTTCAGAATTCCCGTGTAGGTGAAACAGGGAACGTGGCGCTGGCGGATGTAAAGGGTGTAGAGCGAGAAGACAGGCAAGCAAGGACGAGCCCCAGAAAAAGCAACAGCTGAGTGTGGAAGGCGATCGAAAGGAATTGTCACCGAGGCAGGACAGCCACGTGGCCGGTCTCAGAGGCAGGGCAGAGTTTTAAGAAGGAGGGAACCATAGCCAGTGTCACATGTAGGAGAGAAATCTGGTAAGATAAGGTCCAAACTCCATGCGTCGTCCCAGAGGGCTGCCTGGAGACCTTAGCCGGGCAGTTGTGGAATGGTCCGGAGAGAAGACAGACCGTGCCGTGTGAGAGGTGAACAGAATGGGAGAGCCCTGTCTGTGAGTGGGGGACACCCCCTCTGTGACTGGGGAGGGACGGCAGTGACCATGGGTACATTATTCCCCACGTGAGGGAGGCTGGCAGATTGGTGCTGCGCAGGCTGGATCCCAGCAGTGGGGAGGGAATGGTCTGCGGAGAGAAGGCGGAAGAGGGGGTGTAACTTGCAGTGAAGAGCATGGGCTCTGACATTACAGCCACTAGTCGTCACCACGATTCATTAGCTGTGTGACACTGGGAAAGTAGCTTCACCTCTCTGGGTTTCCGTTTCTTCATCTATAAAATGCAGATATACCAGCACCTACTTCATGGGGTTATGAGAATTGAAAAAAGGTCATGACCACACATCTGAGGTCAGTGCTTAGCCTGGGCAAGCCTTTAAAAAATGTCACACATGACTGATGTTGTTGTTGTTGTTGTTGCAGTCTTGAGGACCGTGGAGCAGATCTGAGTGTGATGACGTGTTCGAGAGATCGTTAATGAAAGACCAATAGAAAGATTTGCAAATCTTACAGATGACCCAACTGTGATGAATGAGAAAGTGGCATGAGACAGAATATCTCGCGCAAAGATCTGTGCTTGATTTCAATACATTTATGATTGTTTACCACTTTTAGGTAAACTCTGTGAAGGCAAAGTTTATATCTAGTGTTTTTTTCGTCCTTGTATTCCCAGCACCTGGATTACTTTGTTCAGTTAATTCTTGTTTGTTTTAAAAGACAGCGATGGGTTTGTAATTATCAAAAGCAGAAGTTGATGTTAATCTTGAAGTTGGTGGTTCGATTGCAGTTGGAGTTGAAGCTTGTTCTACCCCTGACTTTTACCCAGCACAAACGCCTTTAAGTGAAAAGAAGTACTTAGGAATAATCTCACCTTAAATCACGTTCGGGTATAATTACAGAAGCTAAAAGGGACAGAAATGCTAAGACTGAATTGTAGTGACTTGGAGATACACATATATAAAACCTATAATATCCATACCAGTAAGTGGTACAAGTGGCCGCTGGAAAGCTCTTACTAATTTCTTTCACTCTCAGGAGGTCTCATCTGAAAACGGATATTAACGAGAGCTGTGCCATTGGATATGGTGATTAAATGAAATAAAGTATGTAAAGTACCTGGTGTACTTCTTGGCACAGAATGAGTTATCGGTGTTTCTTTCCTCTCCCCTGTTAACAGTCTTCGGCTTTGGAAGAGATTTGTGTGGAGAGTATAACAGAGAGGGAATCCTGTTAGATTGAAATCCAGGGGTCCTGAATTCTCATGCTGTCCATACAACTCATTATCTGTGAAACCTTAGGCAATTCACTTAATATCATCTATAAAATAGAGACAATAATTTTCCTATTTCTCCAATGGAATTGTTATAAGGAACAAATGACATCAGGCTTGAAATGCTGTATGAATGTAAAGTGCCATTATTTTGGTTTTCAAAGCCACCTGTCGCCCAGACAGACATTCCTATCCTGGAATGAGAGTCAATTATGGCTTTGAAGTTTCTTTTTCTTTTCTTTTCTTTTCTTTCTTTCTAATGCATTTTTAGGTCCCAAAGCTGATGGCACAAGAAACTGAGCAGCTGCCTTGAAACATAATGTGCTACTTTTGACTTTTAATGAACTCCAAAACATCAGAATGTTCACATTTCCTCTCAATTAGCTATCTAGTGCTATGTAACAAATTATCCCAAAACCAAGTAGCTTAAAACAACAGATGTTTATTATCTCACAGTTTCTGTGCATCAGGAATGATGTCAAGACATAGCCTGGGCTGCAGTCATCTGAAGGCTCGAGTAGGGCTGGAGGACCTGCTCTAAGGTGGTGCCCTCACATACCGTCGGCAGGGTGCTCTGTCCCCCGCCACATGGCTCTCTCCTGGGATGGCAGCTAACTTCTGCCAGGGTGGGCAGTGCAAGAAGAGGGGCAAGGACCAAGTCTCCCAAATTACACAAAAATAGAAAATAATTCTATTTTTTTTCCTATTTGCTAAAAGCAAGCTAAGTCCTGCCACAGTGAAAGGGGCGTGGGGTGGGCACCAGGCTCCTCCTCTTGAAGAGAGGAGCATGAAAGAATTTGTAGACATGTTTTCATGCCACCACACTTCTCCATAGTCAAAATGGCCATCAGCAGAGCATGAGGCTGTCTGAGCTGGGGATACACTTGACATAGGAAGACTCGTCTTCTATCCACAGGGCGGGTCAGAGTGTGGTTAGGTTCTCCCAGTGCAGTCTTGTGTATGTTTATCTCTGCATTGCAATGTGCTGTCTCCTTGGTAACACCTCTGGTGAGACCGAACACAATGCCTGGCACAAGCAGGAGTTCAGTAAATATTAGTTAAATTTGTTGAAGGCTCCCAGCACAGATGGTTCATCCAGCTTTTCCAGGAGACAGGTTTTAGTATGAGGAGGAGGACTGGGATAGTGGGGAAAGACGTAGACTGAGCCCCGAGCACAGCCCTAGAACCGTGTGTGTGTGTGTGTGTGTGTGTGTGTGTGTGTGTGTGGAGGGCTGGACGGCAGGCCCTGAAGTGAAACTGAACTCTCTGGAAAGTGACAGTAGCAGCTCGATTGGCAGCAAAGTGACCTAAAAAGTGGAACAGACACTGGGGAAGTTTCTCAGACCTTGCAAAAGAAGAGTTGCACTCAGAACTGGCGTTGGCAACGATACCACCCAAAGAGTGAGTGGGCTCAGCAGTATAGTAAGAGACGGTTATTGTGAGAAACCTTTCCGAGTAGGTTTTGATGTTGGAGAAATACCGGGCTGTAAATTCATCTCAGACGTTTAAAACACATCAAACGCCATGACAGCCCCGGCTGCCATCGCCGGTGTTTGGTGAGCAAGCGTGTCAGACGCGGTTCTCACGGCCACGTGTTTAGCATCTCATTCAGTCCGCCCAACACTGCCTGGGAAGTTTTATCATGATTCCCCTGTGTAGGGCTCTCTGCAGTTGTGTCCCTGGTTCAAAGTCACCCAGTTAGCAAAGACAAACACTGGAATTTGAATCCAGATTTTTAAATTTTGTTATACCGCAGCTTTCTCATTCAGAAAATGAGAAATTACAAATGCAGATACATCGTGAATTAAATAACACTTCTTAAAATGTAGCATCCACCTAAATAAAAGGCTGGTATACAGTAGGCTATGAGCCTATCTCATCCCATGGAAAGTACGTTGCTTATACAGCACGGTACTGTGCTTCAAGTAGGGGTGGTGATTTTCCCCTTAGAGTCTGTTTTGCAAATTCAGAGCTCGCCCACTCAGAGGTGTGGCTGTATCTTCCCCACCACAAACCATCCACCTTTCCTGAACATCCAGACCTCACCCGTGCATCTTCTATGCAGAAAAACTGATAACCATGTAGCCACTACAATAGCTGATCATAACAAAATTATAAAACTTTCAATCGTGACTTATAATTATATTTTCAATTGAAATGTCAATAGAACAATTTGATATCTTTCTCACAATTCTTACCAGTTAGAAGTTGCTCATTTTTCATTATTTCCTCAGGGAAAGAAATCATTTTCTCTTTTTTTCTGATGTTTTTCTGTGTCCTTCAATTTCAGCTCCGGCCCTCCAGGACTGCGTGCCATTCATGCATGCATTCGCTCATTCGGCAGACATTATTCATCCATTAATTCAGTAAACAGTCACTCTTCAACATATCCTTATTGAGAAGCCACCATGCACTGGCACTTTCCCAGCCACTGAGAAACAACTGTTGGTCGTGGGTCAGCGCCATGCTGAGTTCTGTGACTGCAGAGGTGTTATGTAAGACATCATCATGAACAATGCAGAGTAACTGGGGGTATGATGGAATTTCATGTATGTGAGCATTGACCTCTCTGATATCAGCAGGGCTGTTATGTGGCTATCGTCTCTATAGCATTCTGTTATGATCAGTGATGTCCTGTTTTACCCGTGGGTGATGAGGTACCTTCCAGAGGAGTGGCGTGCTGGCTAAAAAGTAGGCTTTCACAGATGGCCCTTGTGTTAATCTGCAACTGGGTCCTCTGAGAAGCAGATTCTGAGAGACGATTAAACACGCACGCAGTTTATGATGGGGAGATTTGTGCAAGGAAATGTGGGTGGAGCCGGGAGAGACCTGGGGACCTGTCAGACCACACGTGTGAGCCCGAGAGAATGGGGACAGGAGGACAGCGGGGCAGAGGTGTCCTACAACACCGGGTGGGCTTAGAAAGCTTTGGGGATGGACCCAAAGTTTCTCTTTGAAGGATCCCCCTGGCTCTCAGGAGAGGGTCTGCTTTAACATCCCTGCTGTGGGAAGCCGCCCTGCAGCACAGCCAGAGCCCAGTGGTTGGAGCCCGGCTGTCCTTGCCCTGCAGGTGTGGCCATGAGCCGCCTTCCCAGGGTGACCACAGTCTCCCTGAGTCAGCACTCCAGGCTGAGGGCAGTTAACAAAGAATTTGATTAAATCAGCTTGGTGCATTTTAGGAGACTGTAAGCTCAGAATGGCTGGAGTATAAGGTGCATTTTGGTTGGAGAAATGAGGAAGCAAGAAAGAGGAATACTGGGAAATGATACTGGAGTGATGTTTGGTAGCCGAATCACAAGTCTAAAGTGTAAATCCAGGGAGTTTAGGCAAGGAAGAGAAATTGGAGAGTTCTAGGTAGGGAAGGGATTGAATTAGGTTTTTACTTGCAAATAAATCAGTTAGTGGATCAATTGGAAGACGTGCTGAGAAGCAGGGAGAGGAGTCAGAGCAGCGCACGTGAGGGACAACAGCAGAAACCGCAGAAATGCAGGAGCTCGGAAAAGTGAGGAACAGAATTCATATCACTTGCTGACCAATTGCGTGTGAGTCTTCAATTCCCAGGTTTCTGGCTCAGACACGAGACAGGAGCCATTCCCTCGGCTAAGGATTGCACGAACAGACACTAATCTGGGGAAAACAAGTTAAGGTTTGGACAGCGAAGCATTTTATGTCTCTCAGACACTGGTTGACCCAACACTCAAAAGACAGCTCAAGGCTTGACATGCACACTTGGCAGCTGGGGCCTTGCCTTCTGGGGGGCCATGTTTAACAACCTGTAGAGTCAACCAACAAGCTCAAGTCTCACGAAGGAAGGGTGTCTTAGTCTGTTCTGGTTGCTGTAACTAAATAGCTCAGACTGGGCAGTTTATAAAGAACGCAATGTATTTCTCACAGTTCTGGAGGCTGGGAAGTCCAAGATCAAGGTGCCAACACCTTTGGTGTCTGGAGAAAGCCCACTCCTCATAGATGGCACCTTCTTGCTGTGTCCTCTCATGGGGGAAGGGGCAGAAGGGCTCCGCCATCGTCTTTATAAGGCCACTACTCCCATTAGTGACCTAGTCAACTTCCAAAGGTTCCACCTCTTACTACTGCTGCACTGGGGATTAGGGTTCGACATGTGAATTACAGGAAGACACACACATCCAGCCCATGGCATAAGGTGTTAGTAGGCTTGCTCTTGGAGGACTTCTGCAGCTCCTTTGACCTTTATCAACTTAGCAGAAGTCAGGAAAGAGAAAAACAGCAATAGATTGATTCCAAAACAAGTTTTTAGCCGAATGGACAAGGTACCTTATGGGCCCGGTCCTGTCTTTGGGTTTCTCTTTGGGAGAAATCACTCTCGCGTTCCCTGAGCAGCTGTGGAGTGCGTCTGCACGCAGGTCAACAGTGCGCTCAGCGCTGCCGGTGAGGGTGGCGGAACGTTATCTGACTTCCTCCACCCTGCCACGCAGAGCTCGCCCACAGAAACCTTCAGAATCGCTAATAAAACAACACGTTTTATCAGGAACTTCATTTCTAGTGTTTAAATTTCATGACATTAATTCAGACAACATAAAAACTTCCAACCAGAATTTTATGCATAAATCACACAGTCTTGGGGGAAGAGGGAAGAGAAGGAATAATTGTGATTCTCTGAGGAGCGTGAAGAGGGTTTCAAAATAGCATTTTTTGTAATCACGTACCTGTGCCAAGAGATGAGTTATGTGCTTCATGTCAAATTCATCATCTTCCTTTAAGTCACTAAAGCCCTAGCGGTCAGGCCACTCCCTGGTTCGAGATGAACGCGGCTTCCCCTTTCTTCAGCGTAAAAGTCTAAGCCGTGCAGTGGCCTGTGGGGCCTTCATTCGCCTGAACATCTCCACCTCCAGGTCCATTTGCTCCCCCTGACACCCACCCTCCTGCCAGCTTCAGCCGCTGACTCCTGGGCTGCCCCTTGGAGACCTGTGCGAGCTCTTGCCGCAGAGCCTGTGTGCTTCCTGAGCCCCTGCCTGCCTTCCCCGACGGTCACATTCCCTCATCCTTCCTGTCCCCTGTCTTGCTTTATTTTTCTTCATGGTCCTTGTCCCTTCCAATGCGCCATATAATTTACTTATTTTCATTCATCTTCAGTCTCTTCATACTGAAGTATAAGGCCTGGGTTTTTGCCACTTTAATTTCCTGCTGCGTCCTCAGCATGTGACAGCAGTGCCTGGCCCTAAACACTTGGGAGTGGCAAATGTCACCTTCCCATTGACCGATGAGGAGACTGGCTGAGAGAGCTTAAGCAATTTTCCTGAGTCACATGACTGGTAAATGGCAAAGCCTAAATTCAAATCCAAATCTGTCTGGCCCCGAGGCCTACGCCCTTTCCATCGAACTATGGTTTCCGTGATTCCAAACAGCCAGCTCGATACTGTCCTGTCATCAACAGGGGGCTTCCATAGGGGGAGTTGCTGCTTTCTGGACTTTGAACTTTAGGTCAGCGAGTCAGACTGTGAGAGACCTGTGTCAGAAGTCAAGATAGCAAACAGGCAACACCCACAAAACAGTGAGAGTTTGTGGGCTTACCCCGGTGGCCCAGGCGGTCACTGAAAACCTTCTTCCCGACTCCCAGGCTGGGTTGCCCACACACAGACTGTGGGAAAGCCAGTGACACATGTGAGCTGGCCAACGGTTCCATTTAGATCACATGCACAGATGTCTAATTGGAGCTTGCTGTTTATTAACATAAGCTGCTTCGCCATTCTGAAATGGGAGTTAATCAAAATATTGCAAATGATGCACCTTGAGAAATGTCACTGTTTATCATGATTGCATTTCCATATTTCTCCCATGCCGGTGTGTGTGTGTGTGTGTGTGTGTGTGTGTAAAATGCTACTGAGACCAGCTGCGAGTGGTGGGATGCGTCTGAGTCTGTGCTCAGAGGATATGGCAGAAGCCCTGGGCCACATTTCACTGTGCTTTCTGTGCTGCACATAACCTACATTTCTGTGGCAGTTGGTGAGGAGCAGAGCGATTTCCTGGCGTTTGCAGCTCATAAGAGCCAGGAGAGCCCCTGTCCCTCCCCTTCTGTGTCAGTCACCAGGCAGTAAAGGTCATCGGCTGGAAGCAGATAATTATGCTGCCTGAGGAATCAGGGCTTTCCTCTGAGGACCACTGGAATGTGATTCATTTCTTCAGTTTTTCTTCTTGAGTATTAACAAAGTCAACAACAAAAAGAAAAAGGGATTTTTTTTCCCCACCAGGACTTGCCAGCATTGGATGAGAGCTGTCAACATGAATTTTAATCAGAGTGACTGTTTTTCAGCCCTGAATTTTCCATAATCAGTTTCTTTTTGTCCGTTAATTGACAGTGACTATCTAGGGTTTGAGAACTGAGGGAGCTGACATCCAGAACACCGCCAGCTCGCGGTCAGAGCTGAGCGCAGGTGAGCTGCTCTGCGGAGCCCAGGCGTGTGGACACAGTGCATTAGAAGACCGTTTCCTTCTTGTGACAGTGATTCACCCTGCAGTTTCTTTAAATAGGTCAGCTAGCACTATAAATTAATTTACACAAAAAGAGCAAAATTTTTATTCTCTTTTTCCTTAGGAGCAAATCTGTATTGGAAGTGAGATACATGTGGATTTTCTTAAATTGACTTTTATTCTCACTGTGCCTTGGATTTTGCTTTGGTTTGTTTTCCTCCAGCTACTCTACCCCAGGCGCCTTTGGGAGGTACAGAAGGGAGAGCGTGACGCCAGGGCGCGGCCACCTGGGGGAGCTCACTGCTCCGGCCCTGTGACTTCTGTGATCAGAACAGCCCATGGCAAAAATAGGTGAATAGGGACAAACACAGATTTGTTTATTTTTCGCTAGGCTTAGTGAGGGAGTGTCCGCATGTCAGAGGACTACTGGGAGCAGAGAAAAAACATTCCCTGGTCACTTTGCTGCTGCTTGGTCCTCTGTCACTACACTTTTCTATTTACCGATTGTCTTCATTGCAAGGGCTGTCATAGCAAAGTACCACAAACTGAGGGGTTAAACAACAGAAAGGTACTGTCTCACAGTTCCGAGGCTGAAGATCCAAGATCAAGCTTTTGGCAGCGTCCCAGGGAAGGGTCTTGTCCAGGCCTGTCTCCCAGCTTCAGACAGGAGCAAACGGACGACATCAGAAACGCGTAGTTTTTGGGCTCACCCGGGGGTCCACGAGACCTCTGCAAACCTTCTTCCCAACTCCCAGCCAGGTTGCCTGCGCACAGACTGTTCTTTGGCTTGTGGCAGCATCCCTCAGTCCTTCCACGGCACCTTCCCTGTATACGAACCTGTGGGTCCAAATTTCTCCTCTTTATAGGGACACCAGTCACGTTGGATTAGAGGCCCACCCCACTTTAGATGACCTCATCTTAAGTGATTACATCTGCAATTTCTTTATTTCCAAATAAGGTCACATTCTGAGGTGCTGGGGGTTAGGACTTCATATAAATTTTGGGAAGACACAAGTCAACCGGTTACACTTTAGCGATCTATTATGGCTTAACAAATTACCCCAAAGCTTAGTGGCTTGGAACAATATTCATTATCTCACGATTCCTAGGGGCCAAGAATGCTGGCATGGCTTGCACGGCTTCCCTGGGTCCTCTGGTCTGGTTCTCCTAGGCCTTCAGTCAGGCTGTGGTCGTCTTAAGCCTCAGCTCGGGGCCAGTCTGGTTTTGACTTCACGCAATGGTGGCAGGCAGGCTTCGGTGCCGTGTGGGCTGTTGGGATGAGGGTCTCAGTTCCTCATGAACTACTGGCCAGAGATATCTGTGCATGTGGGAAGCTCACAACATACAGCAGCAGCTCATGAGGATTGGAGCAAACAAGCAAGACCACAAGAGAGGAATGAATTGAAACTGAAACTCACAGTCCTTTAAAACCTAATCTTGGAACAGAACACTGTTCCTATACTATTTGTTGGAAACAATCATCAGCTCCAGCCCACACTCAAGAGGGGAAGACTGCACGAGGTCGTGGATGTCAGGCTGCAGGGGCCTTCGAAAGCCATTCCAGAAGCTGCCTACCTTGGGCCACCCTCTGCGTCACCCTTCCTTTTTTGTGACAGCCGGAGTATACTTTTACCTCACAAGTCTGCCTGGTCTGCTTCCTGCCAATACAATTTCTGGGGTCTACTGACTTCTGCATTTGGTACTGTTTTTGCTACTTTAGGTCCAAGTATTTCTACTGGTATCATTTTCTCAAAAACGTTATGGGGTTTCTATGAATCTTATTTGAGTTAACTGCATAAGAAAAAAGTTATACCCACAAATCTCTGTGAGAAAAGCCCTTCTCTACCTTCGGGTCCTGCTGGGAAGGCAGAGACTCAGTGTTTTCGTGCTTCCTAGAGACACAGGCATTCCCTTGAGACAGATGATGAGACATGTCTTTAATCTCTTTAAAAGGCCCTTTGATCCTCTTATCCCTTTGAAGTCTCAACCGAGGCTCCTTCGCTCTTACCTGGGACTGTATGTCTTGACCACACTTCCCTGGCGGTGCTCAAAAGCCAGTTCTTAATTTTAACATCGTTTACTGTCTGGAGAGGCTGAGAATTTTCAAAATTACTTGGTTCCTTTTCATTTGTTCAGTTATCACTCTTACCGTTTGCTATAAGCAGTATGACAAAGCCAGATGGCACCTCTAAAACTTTGCCTGACAATCTTTTCAGCTGGATCACCGAGTTCATTCATGCCGGGCAGGGCAGAGCTGGGAGGTAGAAAATGGATGTGAACAGCCATTCCTGTGGCACCTGCCTTCCCTTCCCTTCCCATCCCATCCCTCACCACCACTGGCTTCATGGCTCCTTGCAGCTTTTGACCGTGAAGGCCAAAGTGTCCAGCACCCTGGGCTCACATGTGTCTTCCTTCCACCAGCCCAAATATGTTAAATTCAGTTCCTCTGACACTTGGGAGTCCACGGTGACAGAGATTTGTCATGTTGGCAGATGACTGACAGTGCTTTAGCTGGCTAATACGCGGCTCTCACTACCTTGTCTCAATTAGAATGTGTGAAATAGTCTCTAAGGAGTGATAAAGTCACATAAAGGGCTGTCATTAACTCATTTAGTCCCCGCAGAAGCCCTATACAGCAGTTGTCTTATCCCCAATTTAGAGATTAGGGAACTGAGGTTTGGAGAAGTACAGTCATTTCCTATTAATATAAGGGACATGATTTCGATCCTGTCAAGCAGCAGCAGGATTTTAGACTCCACAATCCCATGTTCTGCTCATAGTGTCCTGTTGGGACAATTTGGAGGATGTCATTGTTTGGAGTGAGGCATTGTGGTGGATTTTTACTAAGACGGTTCCCAGCTGAGGCTGAATTGCTTCTGCATCGCTGGGTTTGCCCACAACAGACACCGCAGACATTGCTGCCCTTTGTCGTATGTGCCTTGCTTTGTTTCGGTCCAGCCTTGGGTGCCCTGGGGGACGTCACGACCGTCTCTCAGAGACGCTCCCTGAGCAGGGCTGGCTTCCTCTGTCCTCTCGACGACCCATCAGCACGTTCATAAGATAGAGCGTGGCTTGTTTGCAGAATGTGCCGACGGTTCTCAGTAATGAATGTGGACGTCTGCTGAAAGGTTTGGCTGTGTCTGTAGCTGGTGCCGGTTCGCACGTAAACTCTGAGCCTGGAGGAAACAAAGAAAAGAGCTTAGCCTAGAATTCTCTCTATCTGTGCACTTGTCACTGTGGAGTTTGTGATAATTTAGACAGGACTGACAGAAAAGTGCCAACTTGGAATTGAATGTCGTAGAAGCTTAAGTCTGTCTCTGCTGCAGTGACCTTGGCCGGACCCCAGGGTTTCAGCATGGAGGAGGCGAAAGGGACTCAGAGAATGACTTTGTCCGTTTCTTCACTGAATAGATGACGGAACTGAGGCTTGAGAAGATGCAGTGACACTTGCAATGCAACCATTTAGTAGCCAATCCAGGTGTAAACCCTACATTGGTGCTCCTTCTGAGTTCACTCTTCCGTCACATTATGTTGTTGGGGAGCTGTAGTAATAATATAATTATTGTCAAATACATTGTCATTAAAATGGCGCGATCGTGTTCCTGCTGCGTTCCCACTAGCAGGCAGGCTCAGGTGCCAGGGTCCTCCCGGAGCCTGCGGTGGCCCCGGCGCAGATGCCGACCGCCTGGCTTCTCCGTCAGCTTCCTGCCTCCTCCCCCACCCGGCCTGCCATCTCCCCTCTGCGCGCGGGGCTGCACCCTGTCCCACCTTATGCCCGTCCCTTCTCCGAAACGTCCCTCACATGGCGTTTCTTTCCTGTCCCCAGCCCTTCCCGTCCCTCGGACTCCCGACCGTCCCCGCCAAACCCACTTGTGCCCATTGCTTTGCTTCCGCTGCCCCGCTTTCCGGGTCTCCCTCCTCACCCTGCCCAAGGGCAGCTTCAGGGAGCGGCTTTTCCAGGCTACAAACCGCTGACCCGCGCGTGCCAGGAGCCGGCGGCCAAGCAGGCGCCAGGCTGTCAGAGACGTGCACCCCACGAGGTCTGCACGTGAGCCAAGGGAGAGGCAGGCGGCACACCCCAGTCCGGCCGTCACCCTCACCTGCGCCCCGAGCTCAGGGGCGCGACGTGTTTGCGAGAAAGAGGCACAGATGATTCGAATGTAAGAGTGATTGGTCTCTCCGTAACATTCACCCGTTGTTTTTCTTCATTTTATTTTCTATTTTGGGGAAAACAGGGGATGTTACATAGTTATAGAATTAAAAAAGAAAGAGCTACAATTTACATTTCCAAACATCCCTGGTTTCAGACACTTTTGATGACCAGCACTGCCCCCTGGAATGTTCTGTGATGACGGAAACACTGTGTGTCTGCTCAATGCAGTGGAGTAGCCACCGGCCATGTGTGGCTCTTAATGCTGAAATACAGCCCGTGTGACCGAGGACCTGGATTTTAAATTTAATTTAATATTAATTATTTACATTTAAATAATCATGTGTGGCTACCAGATACCGCAATGGACAGTGTAGCCTGGAGCGCTGTAGCCTGTCTTGACTGGGGAGCACCGTGAACTCATGAAGCCTTGGCATTGCTCCCTCGTCCACCATGGATGCCACACCCCAAGTTTCCCGTGACCTGTGCTTACCCTGCAGGGTAGAGCCAGAGTTGCCCTTGGTTCCTAGAAGGCATATCTGACTTCACTGCCCTGTCTCTGTTTCTGCCAGTTAGATGGGACTCAGTAAGTGACGTAGCCTAACACTAAGGTTCACATAGCAGATAAATAAAAATAATGGTAATAAGAGATCGCATTAATTTGTTTCACATGTACAACATACATAATACTTCCATGTATTAATCATTTAATCTTCACAACATCCCTGTGAGGTCTACGTAATATACTATCCTATCATACCCATTTTATGGACCAGGAAACTGAGGCAAAGGCCGCAGAGCTCACTCTCTGGCACCACTGAACTGCCTCTGCGTTTTCTCCCCTGCAGAGAAATTCCCAGCCCAGCAGCTTGGACCCTGTCAATGTCTGCCCCACAGGGAAGTGGGGCTGGGCTCGGTGTCCTATAAAACAGAAGTGGAATCAGATGGTTTGCTGCTGCGGTACTGCACTGCAATGCTGACACTAAGCACCTAGAGTTCGTGCCCCTCTCACAAGTGCCGGGCTGAGTCTTCAGCAAGACCACCCCAGCTCAGACATCAGCTATAGGCTCTGGGGCTCCCAGGCCACCTGCACTTCTGACTAGCTGGCTACAAGTGTGGGTGTCCCCACTGCTCTCTCGGATTTGGTAACTCGCTAGACAGCATCACAGACCTCAGGAAAGAGCTAGGCTTATAGTCATCATTGTATTAGAAAGGGTACTAATCAAGACCAACTAAATTTCAAGACACATAGGACACGGTCCAGGAGGGTCCCACATGGGGTGCCTCTGTCCTCTACTTGTGCAGTTAGGGTACGCCAGCATCCTGGGACACCGATGTGTTTACCAACCAGGTGAGCCAGGAAGCTCTACCACGTTGGCGTCCAGAGTGTACCGTGCCTCCTTATTTCGGCGGCGGCTGTGTGACTGAGGTCAGGCTCCACCGTCGCCCCCTCCCTGAAGATCAGGCCAATATTACTCAGCCTCAACCCTTTGATCACATGATTGGTCTTTGCATCGGGACAGCCTTCATCCTGAGACTGTCTCGGGTCTCACCACGGTCACCTCATTAGCATAAACCACCAGGGTTCCCGGTGACTTTCAAGGACAGGGCTATCACTTGAGAAATTCCAAGGATTAGCTCCCCCACCTCAAGAACCCGGAGTAAAGACTGAAGAGCTTTTCGTTACACAGCAGCCGCAGCCACATTTTTCTCTCTAGTGATCAAGAGTAAGGAAACAGGCTTTTCTAAATTTTTCATGGTTGCTGGGCACATTCAGGTACATCATCTCATTTGATCCTATGACACGCCCATGAGGAACATGCTATTGACGCCTTTGTCGTATAGACAGGTAGACTGAGGCTCAGTGAGGTTAATAACCTTGTACATTAACACCCGACTCTAACAACTGGGGTGGGTTAAAATCAAGTTTTCTAACTGTCAATCACAAGCCCTTTGAATACATAAGACAGACAGTAGAAGGAGACAGGAATAGAGATGGAGGTGATTTGAATTCTGAATTGTTTTTCTTGTCTGAAAGTGCAGGATGGGAATGGACTTGCAGGACGGGACAGTAAAGTGTGGCAGTGGAACCTCTCTCTGGTTTTCCTCATGTGTGTGTTTAGGAAAGATTATGTTTTGAGTCTGTGCCAGGCCTTTAACAAGCATTGAAAGTACAAAAGTAGAGACCAGTCCCCAGACAGTGAGCAAAAGACTGCATGCAGTATGACAAGGTCACTGCAACAAGAAAGTGCTCAGGAAGAGCACCTCCCTAGGAAGGGCAGGGCAGAGAGGGGTCAGCACAGGCTGGGGGCGGCATGCAGGAGCTGAGGCTTAGAAACCAGCGGGATTGACCGGCTTCCAGCTCTGCAAGCGACTGCAAAAGGGGTCAGGGCTCTCTTGCTTCAGTGTAGGAGGAGATGGGTCCGGATGATGCCCCAAGCCTAACACTTGGTGGGTTCCCTGTGCTAATTGCATCTGCCCCAGCTGTGGCTGGAACCCCCAAAGCAGGAGGGATGGAGTCACTCGAATAAGGCGGCTCAGGGTGTGAGGACGTGTGTGTATTAGGGGCGCCGTCAAGTTTTCTCGCCTATAAAATGATGGTGTTGGGCTTTTCTAGATGATGGCTGGGATCCCTTCTGGCTCTGACATTTCATTATTTTGTGATTTTATGAAAAATGTTCTGCAAAGCAAATGAATAGTGTAAACAAGATAATAAAGAGAATATTTGCCTTCTTAAGGGAACAAACTTCCCTGAAGCACATGGGGCTTTCATTTGCGCATAAACAATGGGATTCTGTGAAAGCAGAGGCTTGTTTTCCTAGGTGTTTGGGTAAGTTAATTACACAACATTCTTGTCAGTTTTGCCCATGTATGTGCCTTAGGAAGTATAGAGCTACATTCATTTAAATAATTCTGTACTTTTGAATGTTCGTGATGTCTTGACTGTTTGTAATACCCAACTTTTCCCTGAATCAGCCTGGATTTTCTTAAATTATGATTTTATTCCATGGGTTAAAAATATGTGGGGTTTGTTTTTCCAAGCAGGATTTGGATAGATGCATGTTGTGTTTGTCGCTGAGCAGTGGGCACGCTTCCTGACGCACACAGAGGCCAACAGCTCTATTGGGAGTCAAAGGCACAGAGACAGGTGGCAGCTCGACTCTATCTCCACGAACTAGGGTCTGGGGCAGGTTTTATAGGCAGAGCGGAACTATGGAAGAGCTAGGAAAATGCAGCAAGGCGTGATCGGATTGGCTCATGCAAGGGGGCAGTGCCAGGTCCTTGACTCCTAAGTCCCTACAGCCACAAAACAGGGTACCATGTCCTTCTTAATTCAGTCCCATTCCTCCATCCTGCCTGTGGTTGACTTTTGTGTTCTGTCTGGCTCTGGGGCCATACATTGGGCACACTTGGTTCATCTGGGCACAGTCACGTTATGTGACCTACAACCTGGGCTTCCCTTGCACTGAAAAACAAGTCATCATTCTATTACATTTTGTTACTGACAAAGTTGAACCAGATTGAACAGGTCCTGTGGTGCCATGTTCATCAACTATCAGAGAGGCCGCTTGCAGTCATCTTGAAGGGGCTTAGGACTACCCAGCAAAGGCTGACCTGTTAGGATCCAGCTATGCCTGCACTTTTGACTTCCAAATTCTATGATCTCTCTGCATTTTTCTCCCCCTGCAAAATTGAGTGTTTCTTCTCCCCACTCCTGTATCAATCGGACTACACAGACTTCCACTAGAAATTAACACTTTGCGATTATTTTCTTTGTTTAGACAACTGTATTGAAGACTTAGGTGTCTTACAGAGATAGCACCGTGCACAGCACAAAGCCACCTCCCTGGTTCTACTCTCTCTGTGCCTCATCCCCTTCTCCCCTATTCCCCGCCAAGCCCCCTCATTCCCCTGATAGTCCCCATTCCAGAAGCAAAACACATTGCACCCTTCGTCTTAAGCACAGCACTTTACTGCTGTAGCTTGGGCATTTTCTTGAGGTTTTGGTTTCCATTCCCAGGTGGCTGCTCAAAATATGCTAAATGCATTTTGTTGTGTCAGGGTAAAATCAGGCAAGGTGAACTGAGGGAAGTATGCTTCCACCCAGAGGGACGAGAGGAACTGGGTAATGAAGGGGCAGGGGTGAGTCTCCCGGTGGAAGGAACAGCCTGTGCCAACCGCAGCAGCACACGAGAGCATGGCACGCATAGGGACCTCAGACGATTCTCTGTGATCACAGAGGCTCTGCATCCTGGTCATCGTGAGGGGTAACTGACAAAGAGACGAGACTGGAGGAGAAGGCGATAGTTACGTCACCAGTGACCTTTGTGAATTACATCAGGACACCTTTGCTTTCTCCAGGCTGTGGGGACCCATGCAGCGCTGCAGCTCCCATGTGATGAAGCCGCAGGGCCGATGCGAAGGTGCCGGACAGGGGCCGAGCGCAATGTCAGGGGCCTGGCCCTGCACATGGGGCGGGAGAGGCAGAGGCAATGGCATGTTTAAGAGTGGGAGAGGAGGCCGCAAAGATTGGCGACTGAGTGGTTATGGGCTAAGGGAGAAACAGAAACCAGCCTGGGAAAACACTGCATTTTTGTCTTAATTTAATACTTATTTGCCAAGTTTTGAGAAACGAGAATAGAAAAAACAGAAATTAGAAGATGCTCAATTTCAGAAAGGTGATTTAATTTGATGTATCATTGTACTGTCTTGATAAATTGAGCAAAGGTGTTAAGTCCTTGGGCGCCATTCACTTCTCAGGCTGAACAAGTTCAAAGTCACAGCTGTTTGGAAATCGTCTGGAGCATGACTCCTCGTCTAACAAATTCTGGCTGTATCATTTTATATAAACCATGGCCCATGACTGCAGTTTTCTCGTCCTTATAAACTTGCTACCTGGCTCCCAGAAATTAGGCTTTTGATGGCTGAGATGTTCTGCTTTGTTTTTAAACTTGTTTATTGAACAGTGTAAATTCAGTATGGGACAAGTAAGTCACTAAATTTTTCTCCAGCTGCCACCTTCAAACATAGTGGTCAAACTGCTTTCTCTACCCACTCCCGCCACCTTGTTAACATCTCGGGAAGATTTCTTACATTTCTGGTCATTTTCAAAGGTGAGACCGTTTTCAGTGGCCCATGCTCTTCTATGTTAAGAGCTTTGTCTCATACCCGGGTCAGAGCACATCTCTCTTCTGTAACTTCAGGGTCAGCATAGGGAAAAGGGGCTGTAGTAGAAGAAAAGAAAAGCTTTCTGTACATAACTGGTCCTGCGGGTGTGATCCTCATCTGGCTTGTGCTAGAAGCCATCATATCCCCTGCATGGCAGGACCTGCAACAGGGGCTGGAGGTGACAGAAGCTGTATGTAGCACCACGGTTCTCTGATGTGGACACTTCTCTTTTTGAAAAGTGCAGGGACTCATTTCAAAGTGTTTGAAATTTTTCCAATATGCATTCCAAGACCCCAAGAAAAGTCCTCATTAACACCCAGTTACATTCTTTTTAGGAAGGTAACAAAAGTGAAACAGAGGCCGTGCCATCGTCACGTTCATGGTTATATGTGTCAAAAACAAGGGGAGCTATGTGAGCACGATTCGTCCACACAGGGGACGACTGAGATTGTCTCTTCAAATCGAATCAAACTGAAGACTGTCTGAGAACAAAGATTGTCCCTCCCCACAAACGGAAATTACGTAATGACTTCTTTTCCCTATGTCTTTCTTCTATTCTCTATTTAAAGAAATTTCTGAAAACACATGAATTATGCAGCTTATCTCTCAGATGAAAAAGAATTTTCTTCTCGGATTGGATGGCTGCATATTTATTAATAGCAGTAAAATTTTCCGTGTTCTTTTGTATCAAATGAGATGCTGACTAAAATATGAAAGAGCCTTTCCAGCAATAATAACAGTAACAGATGAATAATTGCAAAGGCTATATGGAATTGAAAGACATTTTAATCTGTTATTACATCTATGTGTTCAGAAAGGGTCTGAATAATTATGCTGACTATAAAAAGAAAGAGCGTGATATATTTTTCCTCACTATGGGATTAAGTTCTTAATACGCCACTTTTACTATCAGTTAAAAAAAAACAAACCAAAACCCTCACTTGGGTTTTTCTAATGATGTAATCATGACAGAAGCCTGCTGGGCTCTGGATGTGCAATAGTAATGTTCTCACTGTATTACGTGGGGATGCTGCACTGCAAGCCTATTTTAATTTGAAAGGTGCTCATCTTTGCAGTTTATAAAAATGAAATTGAACTTGTTTGCTCAGTGGGAACTTCCAACCTTTATGTCACATTGACCCTGAAGATGACAGCAACTATAGAATTTCCTTAGGTCATGACTGGATGGTGGCAGAAACTGAGTATGAGATTTTCCTTTTAATAACAACTATTAAACAGTGGCTCTGGTTACCAGGATCATTCAAAGGCAAAGTGCAAGGATATTTTGTAGTCTCCATTTTCCTTTGGTCTGCATGATACCAACAACATTCAAATTCTTATTCAGATCTAGGAATACAGTATGACAGCACTTTTCTTGGAAAATGAAATTTCAAGGTATGCTGTGTGTTTCTAGGTGAGCGATAGAATTTTCCTTTGTAGCTTTTGAATTTTCACTTACCAGATTACCAGTGAGACATTTGGACCTTAGTGACGAAGGACAGGAAAACCTATGCAAGGATCCCAACCTGCTCAGCACTTTTGCCACCCTCCTGCCTAAAACATACTTTACGGAAACAGTCAACTACTAGGAGGTACTGATTTGGCAACCCTGTTTAAGCCAGAGGCATCTTCAATCGCATGAGAGAAATCCCCTGCACCTAATGTTCACAAACTCTTTTGCCTCCTGATTTTGATTTTTTTCCTAGGGTTCAAATTCCACCCCTTATCAGCTATATGACTTTGTGCCATTAACTTAGCCCAGTTAAGTAAGCCTCAGTATTCTCACCTTTAAAATGGGGAGAAGTGGCACACACATTAAAGGTGGGTTAGGGATCAAATTATACTGTAAAATAAATGTCAAATTCTTGGCACATAGTAGGCATGCAGTAAATCGTAGTATCTTCTTATAATAAATAAAAAAAGCAAAACTAAAAATCCTTTAAACAATAATTATCAATTTGAATTAAATCAATACTTTTTGAAAGTAAACCCAGAAAAAAAAATTTATTTCTCTAATAGAGGAAATTCTGAATGAATGGAGAATGAGGTTTAGATTAATTTGAAATCTAAATGCCATAATGTTGTTCTCCACTCCCAACAAGAGTGTTCTACATGTAGTTATGCCTGGAACTTAGAGATGGGTGTATGCAGCATGGCATGGATAAAAATCTGTTTATTATTTTTATTTTAAGAATATTTGAAGTTAATATTTTATTGTTAATTTTTTATATTTAAAAGTTTTTTGAACTTAATGAATTTAATTACCAACTAAAAAGATTGCATTTAAGAATTCTTTCTCTTTTTGTTGGGATGAATAGAATTTATAGAATTAATTTAGGAGAAAATTATCTTTAATATGCCTTCTATCTTCTGTCATATCTTTAATATGATTCTGTGCAGGACTTAGGTATCCTTTTCCTCTCTAATCACATTTTCTTTCATATCTATTTCTAGGTTTTCAAATTTTTCTTTGCATTGATCTTAAACATTTCTTGTTACATGTGTTACTAAATATTTTATTATTTTTGGTTGTATTATAAATTTTACTTTTTTCCTTATGTCTACCAAAGCATTAATATTTACATATAAAAAAGGATATTTGAAATGAATTTAGTGTCTAGATTGACAGTACAGAGGTGTAAATTTGCTTCTATGGACGTGGAGATGACATTGGTAATTGAGTTATTATATACACAGGTTGTGTAGAACCTAAAAGATTCACCATATTAATTCAGTTTAATTTGAGTTTGATGGTTAAAGTGATATGGGGGTGGGTGGGAAAAAGAGGGGAGATAGACAGAGAGAAAAGTGTTGGAATATGTATTTATGAAAGAAGGTAAGACTATGTTCCCTTCTGTCTTGTAGCCTGAAGAATAAGTAGTGAAAACATCAATCAAGAGATAAGAAAAAAAATCAGCATTTCTCTGCCGTGGAGAATTGCTTATCAATCACAAGAAGAGGATTCTTTCTTGAACAATGAACACTTCTACAAGGATTCACAGATCAATATGAGACTGATCATGATTTTGGAAAGCAAAATCCTTTTCAAAAGAAAATTCCTTTTCTTTTTTTTTTTTATATTTTGTGGTAAACCATGATATCAGGATAGATATTTTATTCTTTCCTGATGACATATTTAACACTTGTTCTAAATTATAATCCTATAGCAAATAGCTGGAGCATTATTCAAACTTAAAGACAATGGAGAAATTTAAATTTCCAATTTATTCTAGATTTCCTCGGAGTATAATTATTCTGTTAAATCCTCGATGATTGTGATGTAAACCACCTCTATCCAGAAATAAACATTCTTTTTCCATCATGTTGAACGTGATTGAGAGCAACACACAGAACCTGACCCAATCACTGTCAGTGAAGACACATCACGGACCAGTACGGGTCCTGCCTGGTACACCTGGGATCATGTGCGCCGGCTTTGCCACCTGGACGAAGAGCAGGAGGAGGGTCAAGAAGGAAGAATCCTCATCTTTTTTTTCTGATCATTCAAAGAACAGTTTTTCAAGGTTAAGGCACGTCCTCTCTGCAAGCTGCCAAATCATAGCTTAGGAAAAGAATTAGTTTGCCTGCATGATAATCCTCTTAAGGCAAAAATGTCTTCACAGCAGTTGACCTTGGTGCAATGTTTTCCCCAAAGCATCCAAAAGAAGAATGATCACCCCCAGAATGAGATGGCAGTAAGTGAATATTTTTTTATGAATTTGGCCTGAATCGTGGGCTTTCATTGGGGCACTGATGATTTGGAAAGAAGTAAGCACATTATGAAGAAATGGCAACCTTGGCTAAGGTGAGGTCCCTTATTCTTCTAAGTCGGGTGGCTGAGCCAAGATTCAGTCACTTTGGAAAGAACCCACCGGACAGAGCGACAGACGAGAACAGTGTTAGTCTCTCCCGGGGAGTGTCTCTGAGCGCAAACCATAAAGCTCTTTCTCTAGGTTTAATTATTTTCCATGGTGACTGGACTGGATGTCTTGTAGGCTGGCTACAAAGTGGGACACTGAGCTTCAGTTCCAATGCTATCCGTGCTCCAGCTGGGATCTGGCTGGCCTTGCCCCTTTCCCTGGTGGCCACAGGTTATTACTCTGCTGGTGCCAGATCTTCTGGACATACGTTGTTTTCCAGAGAGCTGAGGTGGTTACAACTCAGTGAGCAATAAACGAAATGACCCGGAATGCGCAGTGTTGGTGCTAAGGTGCCTGTTTTCCTGGGTTTGGAATCCGGCCCCGGCCCCGTGAGGAACCTGCTGAGGAGGGACCAGTTTCTGCGCCTGCAGAGACCAGCAGCCACCAGCACCTGCCACCCTGTATGTAGGAGGAAAGGGGGTTGGATAGGAAGAATTTTACTTTGCTGTGTTGGAAAGCACACAACAGAGCTACCAACCTCTCTGTGATGGCTTTTCTTCAAATGTAAAATAACGCTTTGTCAATTCTGCTGTAAAATAAGCATTGTTCAAGTAAAAAAAAAACAAAAACAAAAACAAAAAACAAGCAAAAAAACTTTGTTTCTGTTTGTGTTATAATGAGTGAGCTCATGCCCTGAAGTGTTGTGTGTTTGTTTTTAATAACCTAATATAGAGAAGTCTATAAACATAGATTTATTTTGCTTTACAGAAAGGCTGTGCCAAACCCTTTATAGATAAGCTTCTAGCTATTCTAATCAGATTTTCAGAATTCCCCATCTAAATACCGTTGCTCCTTGGCAACCTGTCAAGTGAAAGTAAATACCCTGCCAGAGATTTTGTTTGTTTGTATGTTTTCGAATTTCCTCATTTTCAGCCATCCAGATAAGGGACATTATCATTCCAGTGGACCAAGGCGATAATATATTCACCTTGATGCAGGAAGGGACCATGAAGGTTGTTTATATTTTGGGAATTCTTTAATGGACGTCCCTACTTGGGAAGCTAGCTGTTTGTTGTTGTTTTTTGTTATTTTGTTCAGTATGGTCATGTCATCTCAAAGAGATAAAACACTCTTGCAGTCCTGGTAATGCAATTCATTTACTTTGCAAAAACTTTTTCTTCTTCAGCACAGAGGTAAGCTTGAGGCTAGCACCTGTGCCAGAGGCTACAAATGCCGGGGTTGTGAAACTCAAATTAATGAGCCTTCATTATATACAGTCTCCACAGCCCAGTGAACTAATAAATACGGTCGTAAAGCAATCTGCTAAGCAGAGAGGACTACAGCATTCCTTTAGCTGATAGAAGTAGTAATAAAACTCTCATCTGCAATTGCTGGACTACAAAGACCAGTAGATTTGTTTTTCATTTGCCTCTTAGTTGACATATAAACATAAATTGGAACTGCAAGAGTCTTTACAGCTTGCCACAGAAGTGAGATTATTAGGTCAACCAGAGCAAAAGATGATAACTACGAGATATGTGCGAGAGAAGTGAAAAATGCTACAACTCCCATGAGGGATATTTGAGCCTTCAGGGGGTCACACCTCTTCCACAGCTGATCTTCTGAGGGAGGTTTTTCTGACAGGTCAGTGTGAACACAGAACATTAGAACCCTAATAAGAAAATGACCTTTCTAAACTGCCAGGTAATAAAATAACTACACTCTGCATTCCATCCAAGCTAAATAAATATTCATTGTTCATTTGACCAACTTGTACAAGGAATTGATTTTCTTTTCTTTTTGTGACCAGAATGAGAAGAGTCTGATCAACATATTATTGTGAAGACAGATTTTTTTTCCCCTTTTCTGGTTTTTACTTCATTTATTTATACTAAAGGCATGCTACACTACCTCATAAGTTTGTGGTGTGGATTAGCTAATTAATAAATAAAATGCTTAAAAATATACATCTTTCTATATAAATGCTGCCTTAATTTGTTTTCTAGTTGAAGATATGCATGTCAAAGCAACTGTCTGGATGTTTCATTATAATATTCATGTTTATAAATTGGCTTAAATTTAATATATGAAAGCCTTGATGTGAAATGAAATCCTGAGAGTCCCGGCATGGATTGAGAGCATCTGACTCACAACTGGCAAATACAGCACCTAGGAAAACAAAAGCACCTAGAAGCGTAACCCAAATGCTTTTAAACAGGCATTCTCAAAAGAGGGAGTCACTACTGGTTTAAGAAGTATATTAAGTAATTTTGCACTATGATAGTTAAGATGCCAAAGTTTGTTAGTGACTTATATGAAAAAATTAGAGTAAGGTTATGATTATGATAATGTAGCTCATTTTCCCCTCACCTGTCGAGTACAAGACAAAGGGAAGTCAGAGCTGGTCTACACACCTGCAAGGCAAGGCTGTAAAGATGAACTTGATTTGTGTCTCCATAGAAAACTGTTGAACGCAGTTTTCTTTTTTTAACCCTGAAGAGAAAGGGATGGAGTCAACATCTAACAGTTTCTTAGTAGCATCATCTGAAGGCGCTAGGGTAACTAGATGAGAAATCATTTTCCTCCTGGCTATGCATTGCTGCCATTTTTTCCTCCATGTGATTAATTACTCCTTAGTCACTATTCTGAGTAGCAGTTGTATTTGCTAATTTCAAATGCCTCAACTTAATTATCAATTCATTCTGACCTTTAAAAACCACATTCTATAATCTTCAAATTACCTGAGTGAAGGGGAAAAAAATCCAATTTATCTGCCTCCCCCAACCTTTGGCAACTATACGCAGGTTACACTTTCTGAGGAACAGGTGACTATTGTCACATGCCAAACTTAAGTCAACTGTGATTTTTTGAAGTCCAGGCTAAAGTTCCCCCACCCTACAGGTGGTCATCAGGGTCAGGGAGAGGTAGGGGCCATTCAATCTCAGAGTTGAGGGATGTACGATGTAGCACATTTGGCTAGTAAATTTTAATTTTTTTAATTTAAGAAAAATGAGAAATGGCTACACACAATAGTAGATTCTGCTCTTGCATTCTTGCTTGCAGCTCCCTTTTGAGAATTTTCAGCACGTTTTCCATGTGAATTGCTGCTTTTCAAATAATTAAGTGTCTGATCATGAGACCACCTAAAAGTAGCAATATGGGGTTTCCCTGTGGTTGCCAAGCCAGTGGCCAAAGGTTGTACTTTGAGATCAATTTTTTAAAAATTATATATTCTCATATTTCTTGAAATTGTCTCCATTGTTGGAGGGGGGTGTTAATCAGGGTACATAACATTAAAGCTAAAGACTTTATAGCTACTAGTGCAGAGAGTCGCCATGTGGAGTCAACCCCAGCTCACCACGTCACCGCCCTGGCTGTAAACAGTCGCCAAGAAGCTCATAATGGGAGGATATAATTAGCTTCCCAGATCTTAGCTCCAAGGAAATTATTAATACTATTAATACATATGTGTAAGTAAGGTAGTGGGAATATTTTCCTATTTTTCAAAACCATAATCTCTTTGCCTAAGCTTGCGAATACTGGACTGAAGGGCAGTCACTGAGCAAGGAGAGGATCGGCAGCGCGGGCGCCGCGCACTCTGCAGAGGAAAGACCACCTGCCCTCGAGGCCCCGCGGTTGGCTTGAGGATCATCAGAAAATGCCTTCCGTTTTTCCTCCTTCTTGTGAATTAATTCCTGCCACTTGTTAGATCTGCATTGTGGCTTTTGGGCTGATTCACTGTAGGACCACATTTTGAGACTCTGGGGTGTCTTGGTCTTTTGTCCTTTTCCTCACTACTCTTTTGTCTAACTAGAGCACACTGCTATTTAAAAAATGAATTACAGTCAGTAGGTGGAGAATATTGCCCACTTTGGAGACATATTTTTTTAAAAGCCAACAAGTTTCCACTTCCAACTAGATACAATTTTTAAAAGCTTCTTTCCCCATCATCTCCTTTTTTACCACTTAATTTAAGGCCAATTACAAGCCCATCTCCCACCTCTATATAAGCTGCCGGCTCTTGGTGTCCTTTGGGTACGGAGTTTAACTGTGATGTGAGCTAGTCAAGCACCCTGCACAAGCTTCCCGTGGGGCGGTGGTAAAGTGATGCTCCACCTGGGGTGGCATCCGCCATGTACTTCTTTGATCGTGTTGAGTTGTAAGTGAACTAAATATTGGGCTTTTTTTCTCTTTCCAGTCACTCAAAAACTGCCCATCTTACTTGATGCATAGCAAGTTTTCCTCTGTGTGGACCTGGACTCAATCCTTACCCATTTTTATGTAATAACTCACATCTTCAGTGAGTAATAACTCATTACTTCAATACCTCTTCTTTGTAGATATCAAACGTCAGAGAGAATACAGTTTTTACTTTTAGGAAATGTCTGATATTATCTGATTTATTGAAATTATCTTCTTCAGCCAAAATTCCTTTGAGAATAGAGATGGGTACCCCTAAAAGGGAAAATCCAAAACCAAAATCTATTTGTCCTTTTTGCAAACTCTAATCATCCAGTTCATAAGAAGTAGTAAAGGTGCTATATGTGTTATGCTTACCACATGTGCATATATAATTCAGTAGTTATTAATATTTAATACAAAGTTCCAGACAAAGTGTGTGCCACAGGGGAAAACGATACAAGAGTTAGAACAGCCTGGACTGGGAATGTGGTTCTGCCATTTATTTGCTTTGGGATCTTGGGGAATTTATGTAAGTTTTCTGAGCTTCAGTTACTTGATGTGTAAAGTGGAAATAACAGAGTTTTTTCTTATAGAATTGTAGAGATGAAACAAACTTACCGTGTGCATTTCCTCTTCCCTCCTCTTCTCCACCACCCAGCTGGCTAATGTCCTTCCACATACTATAGAACCGTTCAGTGGAGAGGGGAAGCGACTGTAGGACCGTCTTCTCCATCTCCCTCATGTCCATCATTCTAGTTTTTAAAAATATATGATGAAATAGAACCTTCCGTGAGAGAGGGTCACTGCTAAGTGTAACCCCAACAGAGAATAGCCTCCCAGAAGAGCAGAACCCGGAGTGCTCCAGAAGCTGTCAGTGTGGGTTCCGGGAGCGCGTCCCTCCCGTCTCAAGGCCTCGGGCCCCCGCCCCGCCCAGGCTCCTGCACCCTCGCCCCACCCTCACCCAGTCTCCTGTACCTCCACCTGCACCCCCCACCCCAACCCCACCCAGGCTACTGTACCCTCGCCTGCACCCCCACCCCACCCCCACCCAGGCTCCTATACCCCCGCCGACACCTCCCAACCCGCCCCACCCAGGATCAGGCCCCTCTGCGACAGCTCTGCCTGCCCGCTGGGCTTTGAGCAGCACAGGGGCCTCTCCCTCGTACGTGGCTGAAGTTTGGCCACCCTGGTGCTGGGTCCCCAGGCAGCTTGTGAGCACAGCTGGCAATGGTTTTGCTAGCACAGGGTGAGACCAGCCTCTCCTTAACACACTTCCAGGGCAGAGCAGAGCTCCGCGCGCTGTCGGATGTGTGACTGCACGCACATGCGCACGTGCGTGTGTCCACGGCGAGACCTGGGCATTTCCACGCGGTTTCCTGCTCTCTGCAAGGACACAGGAGGAATGTCGTAGCCGCGGGTTGTTCCTCTTTGTTCCTTTGTCTCCAAGAGGAGCCACTGAAGGAAAAGTGGAGCTGGATTTATGGTCGCCAGGGTGCTGGGTGGTGATACATGCCAGGCAGACGGCGCCAGCCGTAAACCTGGCGAGCCTGGGCCTGGCCCCGCGCGGATCAGCTCGCTGTACGACTTCGGAAAGTTGGCCGACTGCAAACACGTCAGCCACTCAGCACCCTAACTTTTCTTCACTGCTCACCCACTAGAATTTTCTGTCTTGTTCGGGACTCTGCCCTATGGTCAGGAAGCCAGGGTGGCCGTGTGCCCCGTGGGTGACAGCCTGCGCGCTGCCGCCAGGCCTCAGCGAGGTGACAGGTTTAGGCGCCCCCCCCCAACCGCGGTCAGCAGTGAGGGGGTCCGGGGTGCATCGATGCCCTCCCGCTAGAACCCAGTGGGCCCGCTGTGTGACCGGTAGGACGTCCACACCCACCCGGGGGCATCCACACCCCGGGACATCAACACCCTGGGGACATCAGCACACGGGGACATCCACACCCCTGCCGCAGCCTCCAGCACCGCTCTCGGTGATGCCGGGGCTCTGCCTAGACCCCTCACCCGGGTCCCCATCCTGGAGCCAGGTTCTAAGTGAAGTCCTATGTACCCGGAAGCTCCTTCAGTCGTGACCGTCCGCCCTGCGGCCGCCTCCCTCCAAGGCCGGTCCCTCCTCTCCTGGTTCTTCGCTCCGGAACTTCCTGCCACGAGTCTCATCACCTGTGCATGGGACCTTGTTAGTCCAACAAGTGGAGGGAAAAAAGAAGGCATGAGTTTACACTGCCCACGTTATTTTTAAAAAATTCAGTTTCAGTGGTTCACATAACTGAATAGATTAGATAAATCATTCACAGAAATAATCATGAATGCAGTTTGAAGCTCTGCCTATGAATTGGGGGCATCAAGGTGCAGTAGCAAAAAGGGAGTTGAAATTTGGGAGACTGGGATTGGAACTATGCTCTGTGGGTAGAGTAAACAGAGCCTTTGTGAGGCAAACTGCTTTCCCGTCTCTGCCCAGCTTTCTTAGGTAATGCAAAGGGGGGATGGGGCCAGTGGTCCCAGTTACTGCATAACATTCGAAGTCAATGGGATAAAGCAACACACTAGCGTTTGCACTGTCATGGGCTATACTGAAGTAGTACCACCACTTTAAGATTATTTCAGTATTGGGGAATGTGGATTAAAGCAACTCAGAAGAGTGAATATGACCAGATGACATGAGGATAACACTGATGCCACCTGCACCATTAAACGGTGCCTGCAATGACATTGCCCAGAACATTGCACTGTCATAAACTCCCAAAGTGTCCAGAGAGTTTCTGGCACTTTACCCTGGGCCCTTAGCTCTAACAGGGTGATGCCCTAGTGCCATCTCCACTTAACTCTTATACAACATGGTCTCTGACTCATTTACTCTTCATTTTCATGAATGTGCAATTGTCCAGTATTTCCCTGGTTTCAGCTTAGAGTGACGAAGTCATCTTAATTTTATAACTAAATATGCCAAACTATTATAATAATTAAAACAATTAAAGGAAGAGCACCCAAGATCAAATCAAAGGCAGCAGAAGGAAAGGTCTCATCCAACCCATGTGACACTCAGACTGTGGTCTGCAGCCTAGTTGTTATCAACACCGCAGATGTGTAGTTTTGATGTTCCATTGCACGGGAGGGTGAATATAGTGATCAATCATGTACAGTTCAAAATAGCTCAAAGAGAGGATTTTGAATGTGCTCACCACAAAGAAATGATAAATGTTTGAGGTGATGGATGTGCTAATTACCCTGATTTGATCGTTACACAATGTATACATGTATGGAAACATCCCACTGTACCCTGTAAATATATACCATTATTATGTATGAATCAGTATGTCCATTAAGTTAGAAAACTCTCACCAAATTAAGTCTAGAAGGAATGTACTTCAACACAATAAAGATGATATATGACAAACTCATAGCTAATATCATACTGAATGGGGAAAAGTTGGAAGCTTTTCCTGTAAAATGTGGAATGAAACAAGGATGCCCACTCTCATTACTCTTACTCAACATAGTATTGGAAGTTCTAGCCAGAGCAATTAGGCAAGAGAAAGAAATAAAGGGCATCCAAATCTGAAAGAAAGAACTTAAATTGTCCCTGTTGGTAGATGACATAATCTTATATATAGAAAACTCTAAAGAATTCACTAAAAACTGTTATAACTGATAAATTCAGTAAAGTTTCAGAATATAAAATCAAACATACAAAAATCAGTAGTATTTCTATATCGTAATGGTAAATTATCTAAAAAAGAAATCAGGAAAACTATCTCATTTATAATATTTACAAAAAATACTAATGAATAAATTTAACCAAGGAGGTGAGAGATTTCTATACTGAAAGCTATAAAACATTGATAAAAGAAATTGAAAAAGACACAAATTAATGGAAAGATAGTCCATGCTCAAGAATTGGAAGAATTAATATTGTTGAAATTGCTACACTATCCAAAGTGATCTACAGATTCAATGCAGTCCCTGTCAAAATACTAATGATAGGAATAGAAAAAAAAAATCATAAAATTTGTGTGGAACCACAAAAGACCCCAAATAACCAAAGCAATCTTAAGTAAAAAGAACAAAGCAAAAGACATCACACCATCTGACTTCAACATATAGTACAAGGCTATAGTAACCAAAACAGTATGGTACTGCCATAAAAACAGACACATGGACCAATGGAACAGAATAGGGAAACCAGAAATAAATCCACACACTTACGGCTGATTGATTTTTGACAAAGATGCCAAGAACACATGATGGAGAAAGGACAGTCTCTTCAATAAATGGTGGTGGGGAAACTGGATATCCACATGCAGAGGAATGAAGGCAGATCCCTCTCTCTCACCGTATACAAAAATCAATTCAAAATGGATTAAAGACTTAAATGTAAGACCTGAAACATTAAACCTACTAGAAGAAAACACAGAAGAAATGCTTCACGACATTGTTCTGGGCAAGGAATTTTTGCATAAGACCCCAAAGCACAGGCAACAAAAGCAAAAATAGACAAATGGAAGTACATCAAATTAAAAAGCTTTTACACAGCAAAGGAAACAATCAACTATTGTGGGTGAAAATGGGCCCTAAAGAATGGGAAAAATACCTGCAAGCTGTGCATCTTACAAAAGGTAAATATCCAGAATATATAAATAACACAATTCAATAGCAAACCCCCAAATTATCTGATTAAAAAATGGACAAAATACCTGGATAAATATTTCTCAGAAGAACATTCAAATGCCCAACAGGTATATGAAAAAATGCTCTACATCACTAATTATCAAGGAAATGCAAATCAAAACCACAATGAGATATCTTTGCCCCAATTAGAATGGCTGTTATCAAAAAGTCAAAAAATAACAAATGCTGGTGAGGATGTGGAGAAAGGGGAACTCTTATACACTGTTGGTGGGAATATAAACTAGTGTAGCTATACGGAGCACAGTTTGGAGGTTCCTCAAAACATTAAAAATGGAAATACCATAAGATTCAGCAATCCCATTACTGGGTATACATCCAAAGGAAACGAAATCAGTATGCTGAAATATCTGCGCTTCCATGTTTATGGCATCACTATTCACAAGAGCCGAGATGCAGAATCCACCTAAGTGTCCGTCCAGAAATGAATGACAAGGAAGGTGTGGTGCACAGGCACACTCTGTTTCCTTGTGCTTTGCAGATATTGCCATTTTTACAAATTGAGGCTTGTGGCACCCTGCATCAAGCAAGCCTGTCAGCACCGTTTTTCCAACAGCGTGTGCTCACTTTGTGTCTTTCTGTTAGCATTTTTTTAGCAATAAAGTATTTTTATATTAAAGTATGCACATTTTTTAGACATAATGCTAGTATACATTTAATAGACTACAGTATAGTGTAAACATAATTTTATGTGCACTAGGAAACCAAAAAATTTGTGACTGGCTTCATTGCAATATTCATTTTATTGTGAGGGTCTGGAACCGAACTCACAATATCTCTGAGGTCTGTCTATATATTAATATATACACAATGGATTACTATTCAGGCATTCGGAAGAATGAAATTCCATCATTTGCAATAACATGGATGAACCAGGAGGACATTAAGCTCAGTGAAATAAGCCAGATACAGAAACATAAGTACAGTAGATCTCACTTATATGTGGAATCTAAAGAGGTTGATCTCATAGACGTGGAGAACGGTGGTCACCAGAGGCAGAGGAGAGCAGCGGGAAGGGGAGGCCGGGGAGAGACTGGCTGCTGGGCACAAAGTCACAGCAAGGCAGGAGGAGAAGTTCTGATGTTCTATTGCACAGTAGGGTGACTATACTTAACAATATTGGGTATTTCAAAACAGCCAGAAGAGAGCATTTTGAATGTGCTCACTAAAAAGAAACCATAAGTGTTTGAGGTGATGGATATGCTAAACACATATCTGGATATGATTTTTACACAATATATACATGTATCAGAATAGCACACTGTGCCCCATAAATATGTACAATTATCATGTGTCAATTAAAAACGAAATAAAAAAATTACTTAAAAACCCCACAGCCGTGTTGTGAGCACACATCAGAAGCTGCGTGTGAGAGCAGAGCCAGGGGGAGGGACCCGGTTCCATCCCCGGGCCCAGCGCCCCCGGAGCCCCTCCAGGTTCCTGTCCCTCTGATCCATCCACCGGAATCCGACTCACCACTGAGAGACAGGGAGTCTCTGTCTGCTACCATGGGGACACCTACTTGGTGCTATATGGGACAAAGGACAGAATGGAGATGGGCTTTGCAACACAGCTAGCTAGCGGGGAAGAGAAGGGGACCGCTGGGGTGATAGCACCAGCCCACGCCTGGGATGATGCTCCCTGCAGGGAGAGCCTCCCGCATAGCCACAGTTATGGGGAGGGAGAATGTCAATGACACGGAGAGTTGAAATGGAATATTTGACAACACGGAGCTCCAGTGAGCATGCATTGAATTTTTATGTGAAAAAAGAGCTTTATTTAAGCAGAAGGCCTGGGAGGGCTTAAAAAACATCTCTTGTGTCACTTAGTAGGGGAAATATTTTCTCTGTTTCTCACAGTTGGAAATGACAGATACTGTTTCCTACGTAGAAAAAAAAAGTCCCTTGGAAGAGGATGTTTTAGGTGATTATTTAAGCCAATTTGCTTCTAAAATGACAAGATTGGCAAACTGCCCATTGTCACATTGGCACATCAAATGATAATAATGTTCCCCAGGGATATTAAGGCGCTGTTAGTTCTGCTTCCCGGGTAGGGGAGAAGAGGCGGGAGGAGGGGACCGGCTTCTGCAAGAACTGCTCTCGCTCAGCACAGGGTGCGGATTATCGCGGGAGGGGGCAGGAAAAGAAGAGGATGGGATGAGTAGAATTCAGGCAAAATCAGGGCTTCAGGAAAAGGGAAAATATGAATTTTCAGACATTACTTTAGCAACTTGATGCTAGCCTAAAGGAGATAAGTTGAAAATTATGTCATCTAGACTGGGGACAGGTCATGACACCTGCAGGTCACTCTCTAAAGTCTATAAAAGCCTCGGGCACCAGAGTTCCAATTCCAGTTCTGCCACCAGCTCTGAGACTCTGGAAAAGAACTCCGAGCTTCACTTTTCTTGTCAGAAATGTAGAAATGATATGAAATGATCCGTAGGGCAACTGCTCCATGCCTCCAGCCCATCCTCCTACTTACTCTCTGGTGTCTCAGAAAAAGCATCCAACGGAGTCCCACCTTCTCTGCAAAACAAACCAGGAGGGTTGTCAGACTCACTCTGCTCCATTCTATCTTTGTGTCTCTAGTGAACACACTTTCTTAGAACAAGACTTTCAGAAAAGGAGATGCCAAGGGAGCCTCTGGTTCCTGGCCACGGCTGATCTACAGTGGAGCCTCCTGCCTGCACCCTAGCTTGGGATGATGAGACTTGTCACATCCCAAGTGCCCTCCTAAGTGACATGCCCAGGGACCTCAACATCATGTGTCTGCAGGGATGTGGAAGCCGCTGAGTCTGGGCAGAGGCTATGGAGACTGACCAAATAGCTGAGGTTGGTTTGGCAACAGCAAAAATTGCTGGCAGGGCCATTGAGCAATTTCTAAAGGAGCTTGCAAACTCAGGTGTGACTCAGAAAAGTTCCTCCCCAGTGGAGACAGTCTGAATATGGATAAGAGAAAAAGACCACGTGGCAAGTGAGAAGTTGGCAGGAAGAGGCTGGCAAGGGTGGGGCTAGAACGTGGCCATCCATGTGGGCCCACACTGAGAGCCAGTCAGGAAAGCAGGTGAGCTGTCCGGCGACTGCCATGGCTTTCAGCTGGTGCTCAAAGGAGCCCCAAAGGGAGACTCAAGTTGGCTGAATCCGGAACAGGCCAGGGACCAGGTGGCTGCAACCACAGCAGGTGCTGGGCAAGGGTGGGAGCCCAGGGAGGACACAGGTGCAGAGACAGGGCGGAAAGCAGGATGGGGACACGCCTCATTCGAGGTGCCAAGAGGCAGCGCCAAGCAGACAAAGCATGGCCCCTGGGAACAGGGACCCCCAGAGTGGAGCCAGCTCCCTTAAATACCAGCAAAGTTCTGCCAGGCGGCTGTCTGGCTGGTGTTCGAACCTGATTTCAGGTTTCTCCATGTGTTTCTGAGGCTTTTTCTGCCTGGGACTTAGCAGAACTCTGCCTGCAGCTGCTTGTGGCAGGATGAATGTCTGATTTGTTACAGTCTATCAAGGCCAGGTGGGCAGGTTGGTCAAGACACTGGGCTGCAGAGACTTGAGGGCTGTATGGGCGCTGCGAGTCTGCCTCAGTGGGCCCAAAGCGCTGCCAAACAACGCCCTGGCAAGGGGTTGCCTTAGGGATCACAGACAGGTGGGTGAGGGCTGCCTGTAAGCTTAGACTCTTTCGTCAGCTCTCAAATTAACACCAAAAGATAGGCCTATTTTGTGGGCACAAATCTGTGCTATCGTAGGTTTTGTTTCAAGGTATCTCAGAAGCTAAAAATATGATATAAAAACATTCACACAGGTTAAGGAGAAAGCTGTGTTTGTCACAAACTTAAAGTTCTAATTAGATGTGCATTTGCTAATCATATAATTGGTATTTGAAATTATGTACATAGAAAAATGTATTTAATAACTGCTTATTGTACTGAGGGACCAGCAGAACTGCTCTAGAGTAACGTGAAGCTCTCACATGCATCGACAAAGCCTGTGTGTTTGATTAAAGGCCAACGTGCTCTGCTCTCACCAAAAATAACTTGTCATGTTAATTTCCTCTGGTAATTTGTGAAATGTCCTAGGCTGGTTCAAACCATTAACATGAGTCAGCGGTAATCTAGGTGTATTAAGGTTTTTACCGGTTTTGGAATATTTACCCTTTTCCTTCTGAATAACTTCTCTCCAAATCTGGAGAAATAGATGAAACCAAATCACTCTATGGGGTGGAACAATGAGTTAGCTCTTTGCACATTTGCAGAGCGCCGTAGGTCATCGCTGTACTCTTCTAACGAGGAAAGTCTGTTAACGTAGGGACTCTGGCAAAAGAAAATTAGTTAGAGATCATTAATCCTCCTCTAAAAGTAAGCAAAAATGACTTCTCTGAGAGACAGAAGGCAGAAAACTGATTATTTCCACCCAGTTTTTGCTTGAATAATTGTCATCTTGGAAACAGGAGGCCAACAGACATGCAATACAGACGGTGGATGGTGGGGAGTAACTAACAAAATCACAACTAGCACATGCCTACTGAACGTGGTCAACACCCCTTACAAATAGGGCTGAAAGAAACAAAGCTTTGTTTGCAGACTTGTCCAACCCAACAGGCTGCGGCAAGAATGCCGCTTGCGGCATCACTGTTCCCTTTGGACTCTGGTTTCCCTGGAGCCCTGGAGTGTACCATTCTACAGCTGAGCAAAAGACACACACACACACACACACACACACACACACAAAAGGTGAGATGACTTCCCCAAAGTCCCAGTTGACTAGTGGCAGGATTAGGGCCAGACTCTGGCCGTGAGATCACCCTGTAAATACAGTGCTTGGTTCTTCTTGAGTTGGAGCTGGGACCAGGATGGCAAAGGGTTCACACCACAGCCTCAGCTTCTCTGTTCCCTAGTCAGGCTCTGAGAGTGCTTTATGGGTCCCTGAGGTTTGAGAACTTGAGAACCAAGCCACAAAGGGAAACTGAAGAGTATAATAGGCTCCAAAATATTTGTGATCCCTAATGGATGGTGGTTGAACCTGCAGTCCGGGGTATATTTCCAACAAAAGAGCAAGAGGGCACTTCCCCCTTCCACAAATTTAATGTCAGTGGATACCTCTTCTCCTTGCTTACCTACACATTACATCAGACATCTCTTCATAGAGTACCGCAGTTTGTACACACTGTAAATATATTGAAGATCCTAAAAGTGTGGCATGTGAACTATCCAGTTCACACTGGCCTTAAACCAGTGAGCTACCATGGCTTGCACAGGCATCACTTCTGCGGCCCTTTGCCATTCGCACTGAGCCATGCAAGGACCCCTACCTGTCTCTTCAACTGAGGGAGGCTCATGCTCCATTGGGTCCACCCCTTCTTCACAACTTTTTCTGGTTGTTGCTGCTGTACTGTATGCTTTGCAGGTTGCACAATTTTCTCTGTCCTCCAGAACTGTTGTGACAGTCCAGTGGTTCATTTTCGTAAGCTCAATCAGTTATTTGCACTTTAAATTTTTTCCTGAATTATCTTTACTTTTTCCCCCATCCTAATCAAACACCTTCTTGGTACTTTCAACACCTTCTCCTCTGGTACTTCTCGGACCTATTGAGCTTAATGATATTTGTAAAACACTTCAATACGAAGTGCAAACATAACCAAACCAACCAGTAGAACAAACGAAGGTAATGACTGGGTCAGATCACATGAACGTGTGGCAACCACAGTTGATACTCTTTCTCTTTGGTGTGTAACCTTGCTTATGGCTCTGAACGTTACTATTTGACAGTTAGTAAGTAGAAAAGCTTCAGTAGCCAAGTTATATCAGGCAAAAAATTGACCCTGGGCTATTTCTCGCTGTCAAAAAAGCATTCAGAGCTGTCCCAAACTGCTCTTTCTGGGTCCAGGGTCCCACCAGCTGGTACTAGGGTATATCTAGAAGGCACTCAGTCCCTGGCTTACTTGAGTACTCTTGAAAATTTTCCTCATGAGCACAGCTGGACCCTGTGCTGGAACCAACAAAAGGGAAGGAGGTCAGAACAGCAATTCCCTTCCATCTTCCATCCACCCTCAACCCCTCCCCACAGAAATCAGGAAGCTGCACAGGAAGGAAGAGGCACCCAGCAGAGCACAGCCTCCCAGCCAATCCCACCAAGTGCAGAAATGTGAATGAAACTGTTTGGACTTGCCAGATTAGACCAGTCACCAGCTGAATGTCACCAACTGACCCAGTGGATACGTCATGGGACAAAGGATTCTCTCAGCAAGCCCTGCCTGATTTCTTTACCCATTATATTATGAGATAAAATAAAATTTTAAGCTGCTCAGTTTTGGAATGGCTTGCTATACAGGAATATGTTACCGAGAGATGTGTATATAACCAGACAATTATAAATTATATGGAAGTGCAGTGGTAGCTGCCTAGGAGAATAGATTTCAGTGCTAAATTAAGTAATTGAAACAATAGGCCCCTGTTTCTAACCAATTAACAATAAATTTAAAATCTAAATTTACATATAATTTTTTTCAATTTCATTTATTCCTGTAATTATTAATCAGGTCTCTTTTAGTAGCAAGTGGCAGATATCTAATTCAACTCAGCATAATCAAAAAGAGAACTTTTGGACTTCAGGACTGAGAAGAATTTCCGAGGCAGTGTCCAGAGGCCCAGGAGACTGAAACACGCCCTCTTCTCCTGCGTTCTCCACTGTTCCTCTCTGGCTTGCCTCACACGGCAGCACCGGCAGGCTCTCTTCACTGGGACAAGAAGAGAAGCTGACTGTGGACAGCTTCAGCAGAAGGACTTTTTCTTCCCCACTTTCTATTTTATAAAGTCTTGGGAAGGCCGGCAGGCCTGGCTCTGCTCACTCCTGTGGTCTGAGGTCGAGGAGCAGGGTCTGTGAAGGAGAATGTGACATCATGGAGACAGCATAGACAGCGCTTGGATGTTGTCCTTATTGCCAGGGAGCTGTTGTACCAGAACTTACAAGTTCAGAAGACTCTCCAGAGAAGACATACTTAAAAATAAACAAAACTCAATTTATTGCAATGCATCGTATTACTTGGAAAATGCAGATTTTAGGCTATATTAAAATTATTGTTAAATTTCTACTCAGTGCAAAGCACAGTGCATATTTAAAATGAAGGATTTGACCTTAAGAATTTTCTGATCTAGTTTTATCATAGTACATACAATTTTAACAGTTTTAACCATGATAAAAGATATAAATATGAAAAATGATAGCCTATTTTGGACCAATTTGTGAATATTGTTAAAAATGTAGTTTTATGAAGGGTTCAAAATGTGATTCCCTTGAATAATCTGTGGAAGAAGTGCTGGTGAAGCAGTCCCGCTACTGGGTATCTGCCCAAAGGAAAAAAAGACATTTTATTAAAAACACACTTGCACCCGAATGTTTGTAGCAGCAAAATTCACAATCCCAAAGATGTGGAAACTACCCAAGTGCCCATCAATACTTGAGTGGATTAATAAAACGTTGTATATGTATACAGTGGTGATCTAGTATCTTTTATCTTCCTTCCTTCTGGAAGGAACTGGAGGCAATTCTTCCAAGTGAAGTATTGCAAGAATGGAAAAGCAAACACCAGATGTCCTCAATACCAATTTGGAATGAATTGATCCACACTTACATGCACACATAGAAGTAAAACTCAAGGGAAATCAAGTTGGTAGGAGGGGGAGGCAGGGGATGGGTAAATTCACACGGAACAGGTACAGTGCACGCTAACTGGGCAAAGGGCACATTTATAACTTTGACTCAAACTGTACAAAAGCAAATTATGGAACTTAAATGTATGTACCCCTGTAAAACTCTGAAATAAAATAAATTAATAAGCTGATTCATTAGCAAAAAAAGTGCTGGTGAGACAATACTGTTCGTATTTTAATACAGGGGAAAAAATCTTAATGAGGGAATATTGAATACTGACAAGAAGAAAAGGTGGTATCCTTTCAAATATATTAGCGTTTTAGTTACTTTATCACACTATTACTTCAAAAGTGTTTTTATTGGCCACATTCAGGGTCTCACACCAGTAATCCTAGCGCTTTGGGAGGCCAAGGCAGGAGGATCGCTTGAGCCCAGGAGTCTGAGGTTGCAGTAAGCTGTGACGACACCACCGCACTCCAGCCTGGGCAACAGAGTGAGACTCTGTCTCACAAAAAATCGTATTTTTACTATTTTAAAACTGATTATCTTCTCTATAGCCTACAAAATACTGAAGACAAGTGCCAGCGCTGTGGTTTCACTTAGACAGGTCGGCATGGGCGTGGGTTAGGGCAACTTGCAGAAATATGAACATTTGCTATTCTGCCATATCTCCTCCACTTTTTCTCTGGGTTTGGGGGAAGAGGGATGGGTTTGTCTGAAAACTCTTGGCATTTTGAATAACTATTAAAATGCAAAACTTTTATTCTGGTATATTCTGATTATTTTGACCTTCTTTTCCCTAATTTACTTCCTTTTAGTGACCTCTTCCAACCTGCGCCTGGGGTCTTCTTTGTATTTTTGAATGTTTTTTCTGATTATATATTTGACTATTGCTTTTGTCCCATTTATTCCTCTTAACTATGGCTGTTTGCACCTCACGTCCCTTTTTCATCTGCAGTCAGCGGGGCTTGGAAACGTCTCCTCCAGACTACGCCTTTGATTTTTCACAGTATCGCTTCTGTCTTTGGGGTCTTCTAATGCAGATTGCAGTCCCAGGATTGCACCTCAATGGTCTGTAATCTTGTCCCATGTCCTCTGACAACTTTTTTTTTAAGTCTTTCTGATTCTCAGCTATTTTTCCAACTCAATGTGCTGTCTCCGCAGCTATTCTTCGAACCTTCTTTTTATAGAGTGTTTTCATTTCTGAGTATTACTGAGAATTTAAGCAACATGAAGCAATAGCTTTTAAAGTATATTTTTTGTTTCCTGCAGAAGATGATAAAAAAATGTTTGTTTTATATCTCAGAATATATCTTAGGTCCAATGCTTATTTTCTTTTTGTTGTTCCTTATCTTTAAATGGGGCAAGAGCTATTAGGGTCTATTGTTTGCCCTCAAAAACAGTAGAATTTCCTGGCTTTCCTGTTTTTACCAGTTTGAATTTGCCTTTTAGATCTCAAGTAAAAGGACATACTGAAGTTAGGAATTTACTTAACTCAATTTGCCTTGGCCCCCTTTCTGGTGCCTAGCGTTTACTTGTCTAATGTGTCTCCTTCAGATCTGTACTGTCCGACACGGTAGCCCCAACTACATGGAGCTATAAATTCACCAAAATTAAATAAACTTCAAATTTGCTTCCGCATTTGCACTAGCCACGTTGCAAGTGCTCAGTAGCAACTGATTGTAGACGTGGAACATCTCCACCGTCGCAAAAAGTCCTGCTAGCCAGTGTTGTTCCAGAGTGAGATTTATCCGCTCACACTCCAGAGTTATCTGACTATGAAACATTGAATTTATTCCTGTAAAATTAAGACATGCTATTATTATTATGTTTTTTAAGATATAGAAAATGAAAAAATACAATCCCTAGTGTGTGACACTATCTTGGTTCTTCCTGTCTTCACCACTTTTTATTACATCCTCAGTTTTGCAAGTTGTAAGACATTCCCATTTATCTACTGCCCATGTACGCCATTACTGGAAACTTGGTCCCCAGAAAGGAAGTGTCCAGAAAGAGACACTAATGCCCAGGAAGAGAGACGAACTGAAGCGTGTGGGTATAGGTGGGAGAGAACGAGAGTGTGACAAGGTCCCAGGTGCTGCAGAAATCGTCGCTTCACATGAGAGGCCTGGCTGTCGTCCTGCGGGCTGCGTCCGGGCCCTGTGTCTTAGGAAGGAAAACACGGGGGGAGGCACGAAGTTCTCCCGTGTCTGCACGGCCAAGTCGTATCGCAAAGCTTCATGTATGTGTTGCTCTGTACCAGACCATTCACTGGTTTTCCTGTCTCCAGAGAGGTTGTCACTTAGCTTGTCTTTGCTATTTTAAAGGTTGTTCTAGGGGAAAAGGAGGCAAGGGAGAACAGATGTCGGAATGAAATGATTATCTCCACCTGACTGCGTCTACGCAGGTGTGGCTTTCCACCACCCAGCTTCCTTGGATTTCTTGTTCTTCCCTTTCCCTGCTGACCCCTCCTTTCATCCTTGTTGCCCCTCCTTTGTCTCCAGCTCCCTGTGCTCCCAGCACCATACTAACCTTACCCAGCACAACACCCAGCTGAGGCCTGGGTGGTGGCCACACCTGTGATCCCAACCGAGGCGGGAGATCAGGAGTTCAAGACCAGACTGGGCAAGAGCGAGACCCCATCTCTGCTAAAAACAGAAAAATTAGCCGGGCGTGGTGGCGCATGCCTGTAGTCCCAGCTACTCCGCAGGTGGCTGAGGCAGGAGGATCGCTTGAGGCCAGGAGTTTGAGGTTGCTGTGAGCTAGGCTGATGCCACGGCACTCTAGCCTGGGCAACAGAGCAAGACTCTGTCTAGCCCACTTTTTTGGTGAGGATGAGAAGTAGAATTTTGTAATAACCTCTTTTTTCATGAATGTTTTCACTTGCTTTCAAATACATTTCTTTCTACTCCATTTTACCAGAAGAATCACGTGAGGCCCTGGTCTGGCACACAGGGAGGAGCCCGGCCCGCGCAGACTGGAGTTCCCTGCCTGCAGGAACGAGGCCGGCTGGCTCGCCGCCGCCTCCGGGACCTGCGCGAGCCCTCCAGCCTGCCGCAGATTCATGTCCTGTTGAATAAACCTGGCTCCCATCAGTTATTGGGAAGTGGGCAGTGGATTGAATGATTCTCTACCTCAGTCTTTTCATCTGTAAAGTGAGACAACGCAGCTGGCCTTATAGGATAACACGTCTGCTTGTCACGCAATGAAGAACGAGGCTTATAGTTGCAGCATTATTTCTCGAGGACAGGGGACAGTTGGGATCACAGGGGTGTCCTTTCCCGGGGCTGTGGTCACCCTGTCTCAGGAGACGCAGTCTGAGTCCGCGTTCCGGGAGCCCCCGTCCAGGGCTCTGTTGACGTTTGGGGACTTGCATAATGTCGAAGACGTCAGAGCTGGAGAAAGCCGGTTAATGAACTTGCCAACCTGCCTTCCACGTGCTTATTCTCCTGTTTTATATAGAACGTCAGACTATATTCAAAACACCTAAATTCACTGGCCTGCAGAGAATTTCTCATGCAAAGGTTGGGCTGTTCCCTGATACTCAGAAAGAGGAGCCTGAGCTTCCCATGACCGTTAGCGCGGGACTGCCACACTTTCTCCCTGCTCAGCAGGGAAGATGGCGACCGCTCCCAGTGTGAGCAGCAGGCAGAGCAGAGGTTTGAACTGGTGAGAAGGAAGAGTGTGAGCAGACATGGACGTGAGGGTTCTCCCGGGAAACCTCTGCTTTATCCCCAACCTCAGGCTGCGGGGACAAATCCTCCCCTTGTTGCAATTCTTCATTTCTACCCCTCTGTCAGCGGCCAGCAAACTTTTGTCTGTCGAGCGCCAGATGGCAAATATGCTAGGCTTTGTGGGTCACGTGGTCTTTTTTGCAACTGCTCAGCTCGGCCCTGGCTCACAGAAGCCACCGTACTCAGTGCCGCTGTGCTCCGTGAAACTTATTTACAAAGACTGGGATTTGAATTTCATCTAATTTTCACATATCACAAAACATTATTCTTCTATTGATATTTTCCAACTTTTTAAAAATGTAAAAGCCTTTCTTAGCCTGCAGGCTGTACCAAAAAACTCCATGGGCCAGACTTGGCCCCTTGGGCTATAGTTTACTGACCAACTTCCTCTTCAATTGCAGGCTGGGGTAGGACTTTTAAGGTGTTTTCACTGATACTGACAGAGCCTCAGGCAAACTATGCAAAACAGATAAAAGTTTGTTCCTAACCCCTCCCACCTCCCTCCCCAGTTCATATCCTCCCTCTCCTCTGTATTTCCGCCTCAATCCCGGTTTTCAGAGAACTCACACAGGCTGAGTCTCCCGAGGAATCTTTTTTTTTTTCTTTATTGAAGTATACTTTACATATCATGCCTTTACTCCATTTTAAGTGTACAATTAAATGATTTTTAGTGAATTTACCAAGATGTAAATCACATAAATCAGTTTTAGAGGAATTCCTTCCCCCTATTGAGACCCCTAATTCTGCTCCCCAACTACTTTTCAAGCATGTCCCACCCCTCCACAGTGCTCACCACATCGCTCAGATGTGGGTTTATCCCCCACCCCCCAAATCCCTAGTGAACACCACCACCATTTGAGCCCCATAGTGTTAATCAATCAGTACCAATTTGATGGCGAATACATGCGGGGTCCATTCTTCCCGTCTTGTGTCACCTCACTTTGAATAATGGGTTTAAGCTTAATCCAGGATAATATAAGCAGTGCTAGCTCGCTGTCGTTTCTTAAAATTGAGTAATATTCCATTGTAAACATATATCAAAGTTTAATAATCCACTCATGTATTGATGGGCACTTGGGTTGTTTCCACGACCTAGCAATAGTAAATTGTGCTGCCATAAACATTCAGGTACAGATGTCTTTATCATAGAATGTCTTATGTTCTTTTGAGTAGATGTCCAATAATGCTATTGCTGGATCGAACGGTAATTCTATTTTTAGCTCTGTGAGGAATCTCCAAATTCTTTTCCACAGAGGTTGTACTAATTTGCAGTCCCACCAGCAGTGTAAGAGTGTTCCTGTCTCTCCACATCGTCACCAGCATTTGTCGTTTTGGAGGCATCAGTCTTCCAGACTTCAAGCTGGACTATAAAGCAATTATACTCAAATCAGCTTTTTATTGGCACAAGAACAGAAGCATTGATCTTTGGAACAAGACTGAGAATCCAGAGATGAATCCATCTGTATACAGTAACCTAATCTTTGATAAATCAGACAAAAATATACATTGGGGAAAAGAATCTCTTTTCAATAAATGGTGCTGGGAAAACTGGATAGCTACATGCAGAAAAATGAAACTGGATCCCTACCTCTCACCTCTCACAAAAATTCACTCAAGATGGTTTACAGACCTAAACCTAAGGCATGAAACCTTTAGAATCCTAGAAGAGGATGTGGGGAAGACCCTTTTAGACATCGGTCTAGGCAAGAATTCCTGAAGAAGACTCCCAAAGCAATTAATGCAGCAACAAAAATAAGCAAATGGGATCAGGTCAAGTTAAAAAGCTTCTGCACAGCCAAAGAAACTATCACTAGAGCAAATAGACAACCTACAGAATGGGAGAAAATATTTGCTCTCTACACCTCCGATAAAGGTCTGATAACAAGAATCTACCTAGAACTCAAAAGAATTAACAAGAAAAAA